>CAUYLG010047094.1:0-42000 GCA_963573385.1 Cacajao melanocephalus | reverse complement strand
AAGGAAGGAAGGAAGGAAGGAAGGAAATAAGCTGGCTGTAAATATGTGGATATATTTCTAGATTATCTATTCTGTTCCATTAGCCTATGTGTCTGTTTTTATACCAATACCATTCTGGTTTGGTTATTGTACCCTTGTAATATATTTTGAAGTCAGGTAGTATGATCCCTCCAGCTTTGTTCTTTTTGCTCAGGATTGCTTTGGCTATTTGGGCTTTTTTGTTGTTGCTCCATATAAATTTTAGGATTTTTTTTAATTCTGTGAAAAATGAAATTGGTGTTTAGATAAGGATTGCATTTAATTTTTAGATTGCTTTGAGTAATATGGTCATTTTAATGATGTTAGTTCTTTTGATCCATGAACATGGGATGTCTTTCCCTTTGCATTCTCTACAATTTCTTTCATCATTGTTTGTCTTGTTATTGATTTCTAGTTTTATTCCATTGTAGTCTAAGAAGATAGTTTAAATGATTTTAGTTATTTAAAATTTATTGAGACTTCTTTTGTGTCCTAATATATGGTCTATCTTGGAGAATGTTTGATGTACTAATGAGGAGAATGTATATTCTATAGCTGTTGGATAAAATGTTCTGTAAAGTCTGTCAGATCCACTTAGTTTAATGTGCAGTTTAAATCTAATATTTCTTTGTTAATTTTCTGCCTAGATGATCTGTCTAATGCTGAGTGGTGAGGGAATGTGTTCTCTTTCCGAGTCCACAAGGGGGCATAGTTTTAAGGGCAAGAACTTCCCAGCACCATGCCTCCCTCCCGTCTCTCTCCATCCGGGAGATTTAACAGTTTATGTTTAAATTTCACAGGAGTGGGAAGAAACTAAGAGTCAATCACCAGATGTTTAAAGGAACTCCTTTTATTGGCCAGAGGAACTTGGGTAGGTGGGAATTTCTCCCAGGATAAATTCCCCTGCTCCTTCACCCACACTGGATTTCCAGCTCTGTGGAATCCCCTCCCACATGGGCTCTCTTTCCCCTCCTGGATTTCCCCTCTGGGGTCCCACTTCCACATGCTCTTTGTGGAAGTTTTCTCTCTTCTCCTTTTTCTCTCTCTGCCTAAATAAATCACTTTCTACAAACACTTTTGAGTCCAGCATTTACTTTTACAAGTGCAATGTGCTGTGGTCTCCTCTCCCATTCTTGGGGAGTGACAGACCAAGAACCTGGAGAAACATCCTCTCAGGGGAACTGAGGGCTCCCCTGAACCCCTGAACCCAACAGTGGGGTGTTGAAGTCTCTGATTTTATTTTATTGAAGCCTATCTCACCCTTTAAATTTAATAAGATTTGCTTTATATGTCTGGATGCCCTAGTGTTGAGTGCATTTACTTTTGTAATTGTTATATCCACTTGCAGAATTAATCACTTTATCATTATATAATGACCCATTTTGTCTCTTTTTGTTGTTTTTGACTTAAAGTCTGTTTTATCTGATATAAGTATAGCTAGTTGTGCTTACTTTGGATTCCATTTGCATGGAAAATCTTTTTCATCCCTTTACTTTCAGTCTTTATGTATCTTTACAGATGACATGACTTTCTTGTAGGCAGCATACAGTTGGGTCATGTTCTATTATCCATTCAGCTAGTCTATATTTTCTAAATGGAAAGTTTAATCTGTTTATGTTCAAGGCTATTACTGATATGTGATGGCTTATTTCTGCCATTTCATTAATTGATCTCTGATTGTTTTCTCTCTCTCTCTCTCTCTCTCTCTCTTGTTGTGGTTTGGTGGTTTTATATAGTGGCAACATTTGAGTCTTTTCTCTCCCCTGTTGGTGTGTTTGGTCTATGTGTAGGTTTTATATTTTCATGTGCTTCTATGATGATAAATATTGTTCTTTCAATTCCAGGTGTAGGATTCCTTAAGCATTTCTTCTAGTTCTGGTCTAGTGGTGATGAATTCCCTTAGCTTTTGCTTGTCTAGGAAAGACTTTATTTCTCCTTCATTTACGAAGGCTAACTTTGCTGTGTTTAGTATCTGAGACTGGCAGAGGTTTTTTTCAGTATTTTGAATATATCATTCTATTTTCTCCTGGTCTATAAAATTTCTACTGAGAAATCTACTGTTAGTCTGATGGGGGTTCCTTCAAAGGTGACTAGATGCTTTTCTCTTCCTGTTTTAGAATTCTTTCTTTGTTTTGACTTTAGACATTTTGGCTATAATGTGCAGTGGAGAATCTAAGAGCCCCCTGAATCTGTATATCTAAATCTCTTGCTACACTTGGGAAGTTTTCATCTATTACTTAATTAAATACATTTTCTTTTTTATTTTTTTTTCTTTGAGACAGGGTCTCACTCTGTCGCCCAGGCTGGAGTACAGTGGTGTGACCTTGACTCACCGCAACCTACACCTCCTGGGCTCAAGCAGTCCTCCCATCTTGGTCTCCTGAGTAGCTGGGACTACAAGTCTGTGACACCAAGCCCAGCTAATTTTTTCTTTTCTTTTCTTTTTGGAGATAGGGGTTTTCCATGTTGCCCAGGTTGGTCTCAAAATCCTGGGCTCAAGCAATCCACCCACCTTTGCCTCCCAAAGTGCTGGAATTACAGGTGTGAGCCAGCACACCTTGCCTAAATAGGTTTTCTATCCCTTTCACTTTCTCTTTGCCTTCTGGGACCCCAAAATTTTGACTAATTGGCCACTTCATGGAGTTGCATATGTCAGAAAGTCTTTGTCCATTATTTTTTTTTCTTTTTCCTTATTTTTGTTTGACTGGGTTATTTCAAAACACCTGTCTTCAAGTTTCAGATTTTTCTTTTATTTGATCTAGTCTATTGTGGATGCTTTCAAATGTATTTTGTATTTTATTTGATGAGTCCTTTATTCCCAGAATTTCTGTTTGGCTCTTTTTTATGATAGCTATCTCTTTGATAAATTTCTCATTCATATCTTGAATTTTTCTTTTTTTATTGTTTTTCAGTATTCTCTTGTCTTCCACTAAGCTTCCTTAAAATCAATATTTTGAATTTTTCAGAGAGTTTGTAAATTTAATTTTGACTGGAATTTATTGCTGGACAATTGTGTTCCATTGGAGGTGTCACATTTCCTTGTTTTTTAATGTTTTCTGTGCCCTTATATTGATATCTGTGCATCTGGTCTAACGGTTGCTTCCTCCAGTTTTTTGAATTTACTTTTGTAAGGGAGGACCTTTTCCTGACAATGTTTTGTAGTGTTGGGTGGGGCACTTTGGCTATTATTCTGGGTAGATGCAGTAGTAGTCTTGGTATAATTCTTTAGCTGTAAATAGTGTTAGTTGAGTCTTATTTCCTTGATGGTGTAGAGTGTGTTTATTAGTAGAGGCTGTGAAGTTTTGCTGGGAATGGGGATACCAGGTGGGCTAGTCTTCAGGTCCCAATGATGGCAGCAGTTGGGTTGAGTATGTCTGCCTTTGGGGCCCCAGTGTGGTGTAGGCTGGCACCAGTAGTAGCAGGTCCAGCTAGGCTGATTCTTAGGCCTATAGGCAGCTTGCTCAGATGCCAATGATGGCAGCAGTGAGCCAAACAAATGGGCAGATTCTCAGGCCTCTGGGTAGAAGGCATAGCATGAGCAATGGCAGTAGCAGTGGCAGGTAAACCCTCTGCTTCCCAAGTGGTGCACACTGGTGTTAACGGTGACTGCAATGAACTGGGCAGACTAGTCTCCAGGCCCACAAATGGCACACGAAGGTAGGTTCCAGCTGTAACAGTAGCAGCAGGGTGGGTGGGTCCAACCTCAACACCTCGAGAGAGGTACTTAGGTGCCAACAGTGGTGGCCCGGGCTGTATAATTCTCCAGACTCTGGGACTGTGTTTTCTAGCACTGAGGGGTGGGGTGTGAAGCTACACAAGGCAGACTTGTCTTCAGGCCTCTCAATGGTGTGTGCAGACACTGACTGTGGTAGGCAGAGACGGGGTAATTCCCCAGGCCCCTGGCAGAGTATTCAGGGATGCACTACAGCCTTGAAACTGAGGAGGCCATGGTTGCTTTCAGTGGCATCAGTTGTACACAGGGGAATGAGAACTGTGTTTCACTCGCAGTTCAGCCCTAACAGCATCAGCCTGTTCTTGACTTACACTTTATCTCCAGCAGTAGCAGCTTGTGTTCCGCACATGCTTTAGTCCACATGCAGCAGTCCACAGCAATAACAGCCATGGGCAGGAAACTCTATCTAGACATGTGAAACTGCACAGTGGCTTCACTGCTGGAGGCAGTTGCAGTCTGTGGCCTGCACTTGGGCCCTAGCATCAGGGCTAGCTCCAGCAGTGGTTGCATGCAAAGGATGTCAGTGAGGCTCTAGGGGATGTGTAAATGCAGGTGCTGTTGAGCCCCAGGGTGAGGTGTAGTCTATTGTCATTGGGATCTCAAAACGGCACCTTGCTGTAGCTGCTTAGGTCTCTGGGAGTGTGTGGGACCCAGGAGCAGTGCCACTATGTAGTCTCCAGGCAATTTCCTATGTTAGTTTCAAAGCCTGCAAGAGTTGAGGCCCTCTCCCATGGCTAAAATTGCAGGAGTTCATGGTAGGAATGGGGCCCACTGGGGGTCTCTCACTAACCTTTCCCTGCACTGGTGAGTCTCTCCTGGCTCCCAGCTGATCCTGGCTAAGCAGGTTGCCTCTCTTTCTTATTCTTCCTTGATTTAGGTTTTTCCTGTCACTTCTCCATTGAATTCCAGTGTTCTCTCCTGGATGATCTATTTTAAGTGTGATTATCTACTCACTATTTAGGTTCTTCTTTGTGGAGGAGGTGAGCAGGAGATGTCTCTGGTCAGCTGCCTTGAAGCCCCTCAGCAGCTGAGTTCAACAGTTGCTCTAAACAGAAGTAGGCATCAGTGGTCTTTTACATGTGGAGACTATTTCTTTAGCCATTTTTAAAAAGTCTTGAACTCCAAAGGTTTAAGATTACTTCCAATCCAAGTATCTGAAGAAAAAAAAGTCAAGACAGAAGGCAAATAAGAAAAGAATCCCAGCTGCTTGGTGGTACTATTGTTCTAAAAGTATTTGAGCTATTTTTTAGCATTAACAGCAGTCTAAGTTGTCTCTGAATCTTTATTTCCGAAGGCTCTCATGTCACATAAAACTTACATTAAATAATCAGAATCTACAAGGAACTTAAACAAATTTTCAAGAAAAAAACAAACAATCCCATTAAAAAATGGGCAAAGGACATAAACAGATACTTCTCAAAAAAAGACATACATGTGGCCACAAACACATGAGAAAAGTTCAACATCACTGATCATTAGAGAAATGCAAATCGAAACCACAATGAGATACTACCTCACACCAATCAGAAGGGCAATTATTAAAAAGTCAAAAAGCAACAGATGCTGGCAAGGTTGTGGAGAAAAAGGAACACTTTTACACTGCTGGTGGGAGTGTAAATTAGTTCAACCATTGTGGAACACAGTGCACTGATTCCTCAAAGACCTAGAGGCAGAAATACCATTTGACCCAGAAATCTCGTTACCGGGTATATACCCAAAGAAATAGAAATCATTCTATTATGAAGATACATGCACATGTATGTTCATTGCAGCACTATTCACAATAGCAAAGTCATGGAATCAACCTAAATGACCACCAATGATAGGCTGGATAAAGAAAATATGGTACGTATACACCATGGAATACCACACAGTCATAAAAAGGAACAAGATCATGTCCTTTGCAGGGATATGGATGGAGTTGGAAGGCATTATCCTCAGCAAACTAACACAGGAACAGAAAACAAAAAAAACACATGTTCTCACTTCTAAGTTGGAGCTGAATGATGAGATCACATGGACACATGGCGGGGAACAACATGCTGGGCACCTGTCAGGGTGAAGGGACACAGGAGAGCATCAGAAGAATAGCTAATGGATGCTAGACTTAATACCGGGGTGATGGAATCATCCGTGCAGTAAACCACCATGGCACACGTTTACCTATGTAACAAACCTGCACATCCTGCACATGTACCCCTGAATTTAAAAGTTGAAAAAAACTTACATTAAATAAATTTCTATGCTTTTCTCTTGCTAATTTGTCTTTTGTTATAGAAGTCTCAACCACAAGACTTCGTAATGGATGAGAAAAAGATATTACCTTTCCTCTCCTACTATAGTCATATATTACCTTAAATTATTTGCTAAATATGTCTTAGTCCAAAAAGGAATTCAGATTACAAATAAAGACAATTTAGAAAATAACAAAATGTGAAATTACAAATTATGACTGCAGCCTAAATGATACTTAAAGGGAACCATATAGCCTTAGATTTGTTTTTATCAAACTGAACTAAAGAGAGAATGATAAAGGGAAAAAATGAGTAATCAAGAAGCAATTAAACATAAGAATAATAGAAAAGGGGAATAATATCAATAAATGCAGAAATCCAAATATTAGTGAAAGAAAACAGAAGAATTTTCCTGTTCCCCAGCCCCATTGGTCTCATTTAGTTTTATTTTCTGCCTCAGAACATTTTCTCAACCTGGAATGGAATTCCCCTAAATAACATCTAAATTACTAAGTCTTTTGTAGTTTAAACCTTCTTTCCAGGGTTTCTTCTTTCTTTCAGAGAGGTTTCCTCGACACTAATATGGGTTAACTCTTCCTAGTATATTTCCTAATACTCTAGGACTTATTGCATTTAACTTGTTCACTGCCTGTATACCTCATTAGACTATAAGTTCCACAGGACAGAGACCATGACTAACCATTGTCCCACTGAGCCTCTAGTGTCCAATAGAGTAGTCTGCATATAATGCTGGCTTGAAACATTAGTTTTGAATGAATACATGAGTGAATAAATAAATGGAAGAAGTCTGAGGAGAAAATCCAATCAAATATACAATTTTCTAAAAATGTGAATCCACAAATAAAAATGAACCCAAAGACACAAAATTAGAAATAGGAAAAAGGAGATAACAGATGTTTATGAGATTTTATAAACTGTCATAGAGCTCTATGTGTAACCCTAGGTAAACATATTTTAAATCTTACTTAGATCAATAATTTCCTGGAAATACAATAAAACAAGAAAAAATACAATAATCAGAAAAAATATTTTAAGTTTTTCAAATATAATCACTTCAAAAGTTCTTGCAAACTTTCAAAGAACAAGAATAATTTTTAAATTAGCATAATCTAGTTTTTATTAGCTAGATATGACAAATACAGTACAAAAATAAATCTTAAACCAATCTCATTTATCAACATAGCAATAAAAATACTAAGTAGAATTCTACCAAGTCAACTATAGGAGAATATTAAAAGAATAGGTCACCTTGGCCAAGTAGAGTTTATCTCCAGAATTCAAAGACGGTAGAAGATTTAAGAAATATAGTACTGGCTGGGTGCGGTGGCTCATGTCTGTATTCTCAGCACTTTAGGAGGCCGGGGCGGGCAGATCATGAGGTCAAGAGTTTGAGACCAGTCTAACCAACATAGTGAAACCCCATCTCTACTAAAAATACAAAAGAAGTAGCCAGGTTTGGTGGTGTGAGCCTGTAATCCCAGCTATGCGGGAGGCTGAGGCAGGAAATTGTGTGAATCTGGGAGACAGAGGTTGCAGTGAGCCAAGATTGAGCCATTGCACTCCAGCCCGGGCAACAGTGCGAGACTCTGTCTCAAAAAAGAAAAAAAGAAATATAGTACTGTAATAACTATCACTAGATGTACAAAATAGAACATTTGATCAAATTTAGAGCGTGTTTCTGATAAAACACTTCACTAATTAGGAATAGCTAAGCTTATACTTAATAGTAAAACAGAACAAGAGAAGAGGAGGGGATAGAGGTCCCTATATGCATGCCATTTTCAGCTGGCTACTAGTGATTACACAAAGTACTATGTGAAGAATTCTTAAGCTTACTGTATTCTCAGCAGGAAATAGTGCCCCACAACCAACATCTGCCATGAAAAAGGAAGATCCTTTGGTACATTGCAGACATTTCCTTTAATGGCAAGGTAAAGAAGCCCCCTAGCAACAATTATTTAACACCAACTTGAAATTTTCAGACAGTATAATAAGGCAGGAAACAAAATGTGAAGTGTAACTATTGTACACAGAATCAAAATTCTTTGTATTTTTACATGATACTGCTTTCTAACTAAAAATGGAATAGAAGAAACTGAAATAAAAAAGATTAATAAGAGAGCCCGGTAAGATTTTTGATAACAAAATAAGTATTCAAAATTCAAGAGTTTTTCTATATTCCTATAATAACCAGTTAGAAAACATAATGGAAAATCCTACTCAGAATACAAACAAAAAATATAAAATACATAAGAATAAGGGTATTATGAAATGAATTGAGGTCCTATATGAAGAAAACAATGAAACTTTGAATGACCTAAAAAGGGACTTAAATAAATAAATGGCCATCTCAAGTTTCTAGATAAAAAGATTCAATGTTAAAAAAAGTTTATTCTCGGCCGGGTGTGGTGGCTCACACCTGTAATCCAAGCACTTTGGAGGCCAAGGCAGGCGGATCACCTGAGGTCGGGAGTTCGAGACCAGCCTGACCAACATGGTGACACCCCATCTTTAAAAAAAAAAGTTTATTCTCCCCATATTAATTCATGGAACAAGTACAGTTCCTATCAAACACGGGAGAACTTAACCATGATATAAACACAATTTAAAAATATAAATCACAGAAGGAAGATAAATCTGAACTGGCAATTATTAAAAGATAACAGAAAACCAGAAAATTGTTTTGTGAAGTATTGACCCAAAAAGACACAAATAGATAAATTGAATGATTAGAAACCCCAGAAATATTTATGAAATTGATATACATGGTATATGATAAAGAAGTTGTTTTTGTGATCAAAGTATGACACAGGTTATTTTGTTGGATACAAAGTTGTATCTCTTCTTCATGGAAAACCAAAAATTAATTTCACAATCATTGAAAATAACTAAATATATAAAATGAAAATATATCAAATCTAGGTGTTCATACAGATTAATATTTATATAATCTTATGAGATGGTAAGAATGGACTTTCTAAGCATAAAAATATGACAATAAGAAACACTGATGAACTATACTTCAGAAGATTTTTAACAATTATACAAATATACTTTTATATATCTCTTTTTTTTTTTTTTTGAGATGGAGTCTCACTCTGTCTCCCAGGCTGGAGTGCAGTGGCACAATCTCAGCTCACTGCAACCTCCACCTCCCAGGTTCAAGTGATTCTCCTGCCTCAGCCCCCTGAGTAGCTGGGCCTACAGGTGCCTGCCACCATGCCCGGCTAATTTTTTTGTATTTTTAATAGAGAAGGGGTTTTACCTTGTTGGCTAGGCTGGTCTCGAACCCCTAAGCTCAGGTGATCCACCCATCCCAGCCTCTCAAAGTGCTGGGATTACAGGCATGAGCCACCACACCCAGTCCCCCCCCATATATATATATATATCAATTTTTTAAAAATTAAACTAAATTTTACAATATATGTGACTAACAAAGAATGGACCTCCTAACAAATTGAGTTTAAAAATAAAAAGACAATTAGTGGTGACTTCTGAGATTCTGGTGCTTCCATCACCCAAGCAGTGTACACTATACCCAATGTATAGTCTTTTATCCCTCACCCACCTCCCACCCTTTCCCCTAAGCTCCCAAAGTCCACTCTATCATTCTTATGCCTTTGCTTCCTCATAGCTTAGGTTCCACTGAAGAATGAGAACATATTGGTTTTCCATTTTTGAGCTACTTCACTTAGAATAATGGTATCTAATTTCATTCAGATTGCCGCAAATGCCATTGTATCATTCCTTTTTACAGCTGAATAGTATTCCATGGTATATATACCACAATTCCTTTATCCACTAGTTGATTAATGGGCATTTGGGCTGATTCCCTATTTTTGCATTTGTGAATTATGACGCTATAAATATGCGTGTGGAAGTATCTTTTTTGTATAATGACTTCTTTTCTTCTGAGTAGTTACCCAGTGTTGGGATTGCTGGATCATATGGTAATTCTACCTCTAGTTCTTTAAGGAATCTCCACACTGTTTCCACAGTGATTGTGCTAGTTTACATTCCCACCAGCAGTGTAAAAGTGTTCCCTTTTCACCACATCCATGCTAACATCTATTAATTTTTATTTTTTGATTATGGCCATTCTTGTAGGAGTAAGGTGGTATCTCATTGTGATTTTGATTTGCAACAAAACAATAAATTTAAATTGTCAACAAACATATGAACAATATTGCTTTACTAGTACTCAAACACTGAAAAAAAAAATCACCATTTTCCCTATCACATTAGTTAAGCTTTAAGAAAATTTTAATGCCCAGAGTTCATTAAGTTTTAGTGTAAAAGTACTCTCATAAATTGCTAATAGGATTATATATTGGTAAAATCTTTTCGGATGGTTCACTAGATAGAATAATGTTTCTCCAAAATATCCACATCTTAATCTCCAGACCCTATGCATGTTGATCATGTGACAAAGGGGATTTTGCAGATGTGATTAAGACTCTTGTGATGGGGGAATTATCCTGGATTAGTCATATCGATGTGGTCTTAATGTAATCACAAGGATCCTTACAGAGGAAGATGAAGGCAGGAACGTCGGAGTAAGACAAGGAGATGAAATGATGGAGGAAGCAGAGGTGAGAAAGAGAGAAAGGAAAGAAATTTGAAGATGCTACACTATTGTCATTAAAGATGGAGGAAGGGACTATAAACTAAGAAATGCAGGCAGCCGCTAGAACCTAAAAACCAAACGGAGAATAATGATGGATTAAAGAATGAAAATGTATTCCACCGACCTTATAAACCATTTATCCCTCAGGGCCTCGAGTAGTAATGCAACCCTGCTGACCTACAGGACTGTTAAGAACATAACTTTGTATTGTTTAAAATCAATAAGTTTGTGGCAATTTATTTGTTTTGTTTGAGACAGTGTCTCACTCTGTCACCCAGGCTGAGTACAGTGGCACAATCTTGGCTCATTGAACCCTCCACCTACCCTGTTCAAGTGATTCTCACACCTCAGCCTCCTGAGTAGCTCAGATTATAGGTGTGGGCCACCATGCCCACCTAATTGTTGTATTTTTAGTAGAGATGGGGTTTTGCCATGCTGGCCAGACTAGCCTCAAACTCCTGGCCTCAAGTGATCTGCCTGCCTTGGCCTCACAGAGCGCTGGGATTACAGGCATGAGCCACCATGCCTGGCCAGTTTGTGATTATTTGTTATAGCAGCAATAGAAAATTCACACAGAAAGCAATTAGACAACTTTCAAACTATATCTGATCTATGATGCAGCAACTTAATTTCTAAGAATGAATCTTAAAGATGTTATCAGAGAGAACACAAATAGCTAAGTAAAAGTAGGTTCACTGCAACAATGTATAGTACTTAACAATTGAAAGTTACCAAATTTGAAATAGGGGATTTATTAAATAAATTTATTGAATGTATTAAAGACATGTATTAAATAGATTATAAAAATACAACAGCAATGAAAACAATAGCTGTTCAAAAATATTTAGAGAAATGGGGAAATGGCCATGATAAGCTTTCTTTTTAAAGGTAGTTTACAAAACAGTACTATATGTAGTATAATACCAATTTTTTTCCATGTATTTACTTTTTATTGAATTTGTTAATATTACAGAGATCTTGCATTGCCAAACCATGCCAGAGAATTCAAACAAATGGTACAATGGACAGCCTCATCCACCCATCACACGGTATATTAAAACTTGATTCATGTACATTTTGATATTTTCACAATCTCTTAAAAAGTTTTAATAAGAGTTGGAATTTAAATCTCCTGCAGGTCTTCAGATTTTGAGTACAGTATGCCTTTACATAACACCTCCACTTATTCAACTCTGTTCATTCTTCAGTAACATAACCCTCAACAAAATTTTGCTAGGAAAAAATGCATACTTTTCAGGGAAAATACACAGTTAATGATGAAGAGGCTATTTTTTAAGGTTTTTGGTTCCCAAATAAAGTCTTCAGTTTACCAGAATCCCATTTCTGATTTAATCATTCAACCTCCCCTTGGCAGGCTTAGCTACTCACCCAAATACATTAGAAGGCAGGCATCCTGCCTGCCACCTCAAATGTCAACATTATGGCCCAGATGTGGGTGGCAGGTCCCGTCAGAAGATACTAAAACCCTCTCCTCGGAGTCCAATTCCTGCACTGATATTTTCATCAAGACTAAACTCCTATCTGAAAATGCTCCCACATCAAAATAGTTTTACTCACCCACTTGCTTCACTCTTGCCAGTAGCAAGTCTGAAACTCATGAATTTGGCAAAGGGATTTATTATAGAGAAACCCAGACTCTGCATCAAGTGGTTGCATTACCACTTTCAGATATTTCTACTGAACCAAAGATACAAAACTAGGAAACTGCCAGACTATCTCATTAAGTGGATACTCTTCTGTAATCCTGGGTAGCTTCCTCAAGTCCCTTTAAGAGACCAAAAACTAAAATTAATAGGTATATTAAGCTGTAATTATTAAAAACAGAAGTGCTACATCACCTGTCTTTCGCCCTGACTCTCCAAATGAACATAAAGACACACCAAAAGGTTGAAAACAGAGATAGCTGGTATAATCACTGCACCTTTAGAATAGCCAATACCTTGAAAATTTGGGCACAAGTATATAAAGAATTCTTATCAAAGATCATGCACAATCCATGTCACTTAAATGGGTTTTAGCTGAGGTTTTGCTCATGTTGCTCTGAATTTGTAAGGACAGATCAGTGAACCCCTTAGCCTGAGCAGAAAGCATATTCTTCCCACTGCAGTTTACTATACAATTTAGACCTGATTAGACGAGGCATTAGCAGCACCTGAAGTCGAGCCTCCGGCATCTCCTTTACATCAAAGGCTATTTGGTTCCACCTTCTTCCACCTTCAGGATTCCCGTACTCAGGAGACATTTCACAATCCTAATGCGCACTTTAGGTTACTTAACCAAGCAATATGTTCTGTCAAAGAACTTATTTCAGATGAGATCTGGCGCATTCAGGGTGGTATGGCCATAGACCAAAGAACTTATTTCAAGTCAAAGCAAAAGAGGCTTTAATGTAGAACACAAACAACACACAAAAAAAGCACTATCCAAATAAAAAAATTACCAAAAACAAAAACAAGATTATTCTCTCCTTCACTCCTTCCCATTTGGTGGACCCCAGTGTGGTTGAATTTATTTTGTGGTTACCTCAGAATACAACTAAAAGTTTAGACTACAAATCACAGCCCTACACAGATGATCTGAACACATCAGTTCTTTTCAGTGGTGTATTCCAGGAAGTCTAATGTAGCCATAGCCTACTACAGAGTGTATTCCTTAAGGGTAGGGCACAGGACATGTTAATTAACATCACTTAAATCCTCATCTTTTACAGCAGATCAGAATCCAGATGGCTGACTTTTTATGCAGGATTTCTGATAAGAATCCAGTAGTGCTGGTTTCAAGGTTCACATCGACACTTAATAGTTGTAACTTTCTTATCCAGAAGTTGTGATCCACATGAAGTTCACAATGAGTGCATCAAATCTGAGGGAGTCAACCCTTACGAAGGCTCAGTATCTGAACATAAAAAGATTTTGAAATGACCACTGGCTGCAGGTTTTGTTTTTTTGTATTTGCAGAGTAAATACAAAAGAACACTGTTGCAACTAGTTCACACATTTATCTAACAATGAAAATTCCCCTAAATCCAATATGCATAGAGCAGTCATGACACTTTAACTTCCATAGTACAATAGGGCCAGTCATGAAATGGAGTGGTCTGCATCAGCGTCTGTAGATCAGCAGAAATCAGATGATGAATGGTGTTCATGGTGGTTAGCTTTAGTCTATTTACCTTAGAAGGGTTAGCAAAGCTCATTCCTTAATTGCATGTGAGTGGCTGCTTTTCTGATTTTCAGGCACAGCATACTGGTTGTCTAGCTGAAGTTTTAAGGCCTGGTTTTTTGAAACCTTATTCCTACCTCTATTTTTGTATCTTACTACTTCAAAGCTCTTCTCCATTTCTTTATCCCCAAGGGAAAAGAAATGTAATCAGTAAATATTTCTTCTTCACTAGGTTTTTGAAAATATTCATCCTTGAATTTAAAAATGCCACCCCTTAGAAAAATCTGGGGAGGGGTAGACGGGCAGGCGTATATAAAATCCTTATCAAACCATTTTAAGGCTTCAATTCGAACAGAAAACACAGAACACTGTCCTGAAGCTCTAGGGTCCTATCTTCTACTGAATAGCATTAACTGTGACCCTATTTCAGGACACTTGAAGAAAACTGTCAAAAGCTGTGTGATGACATTCCTCCTAAGACTTTCACTTTTAGCAAGTGATAGATAATACATCTCTCTCTTTATGCACAAGGGTAACAATTTTCTCATTCAAGTAAATTCTACTCATTAGTCAATGATTTCTCCTGACATCGATTTTGTGGGAGTAGATCTGACTAGACCTGAGTGTAGTAAATCACTGCCCTCCCAAAGGTCCCTTATACATATTTTAAGACAGAGCAGAGGAGCAAGTCCACGTGGAGGTTTAAATTAAAGCCAGTTGTGCTCTCAAAGTGACGAAAAGGCTGGGATTTATTCTAAAAGCCACCCCAAAAAACATTTCCATCTGATGTCATTTACATTTCTTCCCATTTTATTTTTTTAATTCATGTCCCTAAGTAAGATGTAGATATACCATAGGCAGTCATTTAATTCCATGTAGCATTCATTCATTTTAAGTACTTGCTCTGGTTTTCTATATGCTTGGCAGTTGACTGCAGGGATGGGAACTGTATATCGCTGTAGATTTCTGGTGGTCCTCGTGGTGTTTTCCTTGTTGTGGTTAACCAGGCCCCAGGAGGCCTATGCACACCACTAGTCATTGCGGGTTTAGAAGCACCGGAGCTGTTTTGTTCCAGGGACCTGAAGATTTTTCCATACCACCACCACCTTCACCTTCTTCGCAGTTATCACCTGGATCTTGTCTCTTTTCATTATTGTCTTTTTCCTTTTCACTTATTTGCTTTGCCTGAACCCTGATGCCGCTGTAGTCAACCTCTTTTTGCTCCAATTCTTTCTATTCATCTACGTCCTTCCGTCACAGCCTTGGTGGCGGCCCCTGGGCCCGCAGCCCCCGTGCTCGCCGTCCTGCCATCTCTCGGCCAGGTCCCCATGCCCGCCCTACGGCCAGCCGCCGGGTTGCTCCACTCCTTCTTCTTCTTCTTGTCCCTTTTGGCAAAGAAGTTTTCCAGGCTCCCGCTTCTCCGTCTGGGTCACCGCATCTGCCTCCCCGACCCGGATGGGTGGGGCCGGCGGTGGGCACTGCCCACGGGCTAATACCAATTTTTAAAAAGGTATATATCTGACTATATTGGCGGGGCGCAGTGGCTCACGCCTGTAATCTCAACACTTTGGGAGGCCGAGGCGGGCTAATCAAGAGGTCAGGAGATCGAGACAATCCTGGCTAACACAGTGAAACCCCGTCTCTATTAAAAATACAAAAAAATTAGCTGGGCATGATGGCAGGCACCTGTAATCCCAGCTATTTGGGAGGCTGAGGCAGGAGAATCGCTTGAACCAAGGAGGTGGAGGTTGCAGTGAGCCACAATGGCACCACTGAACTCCAGCCTGGTGACAGAGTGAGACTGTCTCAAAAAAAAAAAATATATATATATATATATATATATGACTATATTCAAAATGTTTATGGTAATCTCTGGGTAGTGAAATTATAGGCAATTTTTCTTTATACTTCAGTAAAGACTAATTTCATAATAAACTAGAGTTATAAATGTATAAAATAATTATGTACATATTTGCTAAAAAGAGCTTATGTAATATAAACATGTTTATAAATAGCAATATCAGTTACTGTAAGTGTAGAATAGCCTCAAAATATAATTGTGTTTTCTGCCACAATAAACAATCCTAGATTCTCTAATATTTGGAGATTTGTTTACATCAGATCTGCCTGTGTAAGCAGCACCCTCCAGCAGTGCTTGCCTGGCCTCACCTACTACCCCTTAATTCAATTTCCAATTTTGGGAACCCTGTCAATCATGAAAGTTACCTGAAAATAACAAAAGACCAAGTTTGCCAAGTCCCTAGCCTTAACATTATGTGCCATATTAAGTTACCTGACTTTCTACTATTTTAAAGTACACTGGCTTTGCAAACTATTGAGTTGGTTTTTTGTTTGTTTGCTTTTGATACTCAAAGACCATTTTAATTTAACATTTGGGCCAGGTGCAGTGGCTCACACCTGTAATTCTAGCACTTAGGGAGGCCAAGGCAAAAGAATAGCATGAGCCCAGGACTTCAAGATCAGCCTGGGCAACATAGTGAGACTCTGTCTCTAAAAAGAAAAGAAAAAAAGTTTATATTTGTGTTTTGGGTAAGTCAGACTACCACCAATTAAATGAAAATTGTTGCGCACACACACACACAGAATCACACACTGAATAATGTTTTAGTCAAAAACAGACCACATATATGATGGTAGTTCCATAAGATAATAATAGGGCTGAAAACTTCCTATTGCCTAGTGACATTGTAGCCATCTTAACATCATAGTGCAATGCAGTACTCACATTTGTGGTGATGTTGGTGTAAACAAACCTGTGCTGCTAGTCTTATAAAAGTGTAGCTCATACAATTCTGTATAGTATATAATAGTTGATAATAAATGACTATATTACCAGCTTATGTATTTACTATATACACTTTTTATCATTATTTTAGAGTGTACTCCTACTTCTCTTAAAAAGGCAACTGTAAAGCAGCCTCAGGCAGGTCCTTCAGAAGGTATTCTAGAAGAAGGTACTGTTATCATAGATGATAGCTTCATTTGTGTTACTACTCCTGAATGTCTTTGATAGGACAAGATATGGAGGTATAGATTGCCCTACCCAATATGAGTGGGTGTCATCCAATCCTCAGGAGGCCTAAATAGAACAAAAAGAAGAAGTAAGGGAGAATGTGCTTTCTCTGCTTGTTTTTGATTTGGAATGTCAGTCTTTTGCATTCAGTCTGGAACTATACCATCAGCTGCTCTTCTGGGCCTCCAGTTTTCAGGCAGAAGACCATGGGATTTCTCTGTCTCCAAAATCACATGGGCCAATGTCTTATAAATCTCTTTTTTTGTGTTTGTGTATATATATGTACATAGATATGTATATATGTGTGTGTATGTCCTATTGATTCTGTTTCTTGGGAGAATCCTAACACAATATCAAAGAAATGATGTATTATACATATAAAATTTAAAACAACAGGCAGAAAATACAATATCAAAATGCTATATTTAGATGTCTGGAGGTTAATTTTATTTTGTTTGGTGACTTGAAATATAGCCTTATATGGTTACTCCTTTATGAACAAAGCCTTAACTGACACCTTTCCCCTAGCCTGAATGAGAAGATTTCACCTTTGCAGTTCCGCTATACCTTATATTGACTTAAGATATATGATTGCACTTAACAGCCATGAATTGAAATGAACTAGTAAGGCATTACTTCCTATCTGCAGTAGAATCAATGTCCTTTAAGGCAGGGATCAGATCATACTTATCTATATACCCCAGGGGCCTAGCACAGTGCTTGCAGACAGTCAGTAAAATGCTTAATGAATGCATAAAAACTTAATTTGGAATAGAGTAAATTTTGTGATCTTTTTTTTTTTTAAGAATCATGGTAACTTCATGGCAAAGTCTAGAGGTCAATATAGTCATCTGTCTTTCAGCTCTTTCATTAAAGCTGTGGTTCTCAAAGTGCAGGGCTTAAGTTAGTGCTAAATTAGGAGGAAAATAAGTTCTTACTTTGAGCCAAACACTCCTAAACACTTTCTTCTTAACTCCTGGCCAGCTCATTCATTATTTAATCTGAATCTCATCAGTAGCTGCCTCAACACTGCTTTCTCATGTTACCTCAATTTCTGAGCTGAGACAAGATCACCTGTGTCAAGAGAGCCCTTTCTTCCAGTTGTTGTTTTGGTAATAATTTTATTTTTGTGATTTTCTTTTCTTTAATTCAGTTAAAGAATGTGGCTTAGCTCAGCTCTTCTTCACATTATGCCTCTTTAAAAAAATATTAATTCTAATCTTGGCTAAAAACATTTTACAATAAAGCCTAATTTAAAGATAATGAAATGGCATCCTTAACAATCAAGAGCAACAAAAACAACCAGCTGCAACCTTCCCCTTTTCCACCACTGCAATCTCTCTCTCTCTCTCTCGTTTCTATACCTTGCTGTGGAATGCCTGTTTACCATCAGGCATATAGCAGAATAACTGGATTTTAGGTTAGCCAATGTGCAAAACCAGAAGTCAAAACCTGGTCAAAAAGGAGTGTAAGAAAACAGAGGCTGTCCTAGAGGCAAGCTGAGGCTGAAGGTAATTTACTGAGTAAAACATCTTTGCTGTAAGAATAAGTCAAATTTGACTATGCTGCAATTCTCTCATTTCCAAAAAATAGCAGAGGTAGGAGAAGGAAGGAAGGAAAGAAGGGAGGAAGGGAGGGAAAGAAAGGAAAGAAACCAGGAGAAAGCAAGGAATGGACTAAAGGAGAAGAAGGAAATGGAGTGAGCTTTATTGAATACCTACTATACACAACATACTATATACTTTGCTACTTGTTGTGTCATTTAATCCTCACAATAGTTCTGTATTAAGAAAAATCATTTTGGGAACATGGTATTAGGCCTGATGGGGAAACTGAAGTGAGATATGGGATTGTTCTTCCTGAAATAAGATATCTGGTCCCTATGCCTACTCCATAATGCTTTATTTTAAAATCAGATAATATTTATTCATTACTTCCTCCACAAATAATTGTGGAACACAAAGTGAAAGGAACTGTGCTAGTCGCCATTGAAGGTACAAATGTGAACAAGGCATGAAATTTAGTATAGAAGAAAAGTAAACATGAAATTACAACATAGTTTGATAAATATTATAACAAGTGACACCCCAACGAGGTATGGGAACAAGTAAATATTGACAAAGAGAAATGTCTAAGTTTCAGGTTGAGGCTTAAGGCATGAGTAAGCAAAACTGAAAAACCTTTCTTCCACAAAAGAAGTTAGAAGTTGACATTGAGTTTGGAGGAACTGCGCACCATACACACAAACAATACTCTAATTCCAAATGATATAAGTCCTCTGTTGCTTCATCTGCCATGTCATTCATCAACAACATAGCTTATTTCAGAGCATGTGGTGAAAAGCAGCATTGGACTAAAAGCCAGATATGAATTTTCATCTAGACTTGCCTGAGTGCTGGCTATTTGACTATGGGAAAGTAAATTTACCTTCTCTGAGCCTAAGTTTCCTCATCTGCTAAGGGCATTAAGCTAAACCACTTCTAAAGTCTCTTCCACTGTTAACACTCTCTGTAGTTTTAACTCTAATACCTACTCAACTATATATCATAGCTTGCTAATCAGAAACTTGATTGGTAACTCTCTTAGAACATTAGGCTTTTGAATATTTGTGGAGAAGTGGAGCAAGATGGAGGAATAGAAAGCTCCACCCACTGTCCAACCAGCAAGGACACTCAACAACTATCAGAAAAAAAATCTTTATAAGAACCCCAAAAATCAAATGAGCACTCACAGTACCTTGTTTTAACTTCATATCACTGAAAGAGGCACTGAAGAGATAGAATAAATAGTCCTGAATCAACAATGCTGCCCCTCTGCCTCCCTGGGCAGCAGTAACGTGGTATTGATAGCACCTCTGGGAACTAGGGGAGAGAGAACACAGTAATTGTGAGACATTGAACTCAGTGCTGTTCTGTTAAATAAGAAAGACCAAACAGCCAACACCTGCCCACCGAGAGCGAAATCAGCCCTAGCTAGAGAGAAAGCACCTATCTCAGAGGTCCGAACTTGAGTGCCTGTGAAGCTCACCACCAAGGGCTATCACACTCTGTGACTCTTAAGTGAACGTGAAAGGTAGTCTGGGACATAAAAACTGTAACTCAGTAGGTAAGTCCTAGTGCTGAATTAGGCCAACAGACAACCAACTGGGGGGCACATGACATACTGAGACACCAGCTTGGGCAGCCAAGGGAGTCCCAGCATCACCCATCCCCTAACCCAAGACTACACAGCTCTCGGCTCCAGAAGAGACCCCTTCTTTCTGCTTGAGGAGAGGAGGGGGAAGAGTGCAGAGGATTGTGTATTATATCTAAGATACTAGCCCAGCCACAGCAGGATGGAGCACCAGTCAGAGTCGTGAGGCCCCTGTTTCCAGATCCTTGCTCCAAGACAACATTGCTAGACACACCCTGGGCTAGAAGGAAACCCACTGCCTTAAAGGAAAGGACCCAGTCCTGCCAGCATTCATTACCTGCTAACTGAAAAGCCCTTGAGTCCTGAGTAACCAGCAGCAACACCCAAGTACTACATTGAAAGCCTTGGGTGAGCCTCTGAGACTTGTTGGTCTCAGGTGAGACTCAACACATAATCAGCTGTGGTGGCTACGAGGTAAAACTCCTTCTGCTTGAGGAAAGCACAAGAAAAAGGAAAGGGGACTTTGTCTTCCACCTTAGACACCAGCGCAGTCACAGGGGAGTAGAACACCAAGTGGGTTCTTGGGATCCCTGACTCCAGGACTTGACTCTTGGATGACATTTCTGGGCTTGCCCTCAGCCAGAGGGGTACTTACTTCCCTAAAGGGTGAGTCTCAGGCCAGGGAGCATTCACTCAGTTGACTTAAGAGACCTCGAGTCTTCAGGGAACATCAGTGGTAGTCTGCAAGTATTCCTCATGGCCTGTAGTAGCAGTGGCTATAGGGTAAGGCTATTCTGCCTTTGGGAAGGATAAGGAAGAGTGGGAAGTGTAGGGTCCAGCCCTGCTGGGTCTAGAGGGTATTCTCTATGGGTATGGAGATGAGAGACTGTAGAAATAAAGACACAATAAACCAAGATCAAGAGAAAAAGAGTTTGGGCCCAAGGGTCCACTACCACCAGTTTGCGGAGAGATCAGTAGTAGCCCGAAGTGCCTGGACATTCTGACTTTTATTAGGTAAAAAACAGAGGGGCAGAGAAAGTAGGGTGGCTCTTCAAACAGATCATGTATCTAAGGAACAAGGGGCCCAGGACTTTCAAGTAGCTGAAACGGGACAGCAAGATGCGTCAGCGCTTCTTTATGTTCTGTTTGCCAAGTAAGAATGAAGGCTTCAAAAATTGTGCTACTTCTTACTGTCTTCAAAAGAGGAACCAGGTGCAGAAGTAGGGAGTGAAAGCAGACACAGATTGTAACCAATATAGCACAGCACCACACAGAGACAATTAAGCCCCCGGGTAACTGCGGGTTGGGCTGACTGATATCAGTCCTTTCACAAGAGCGCAGCGGGAGTGGAGTGTTCTCTGACTCCTCGCCCAAGAACAGGAGATGTTTCCTTCCAAGGTGTGCTGAGTAGCCGTGCTTCCCCAAGCACTGGCGCTACCTCAGAGATTTTAGATGCCATCCAGTAACCTTTATGCGGGTGTGACAGAGGGCTTGGTTTCGGCATTCAACAGGTTATCTCTGCTGATCGCCACCAATCGATGTTAGACAGGTATTAATGCTCTTGCCTTGTGGCCACATTTCATAGTGTCCCTTATCAGTCCCTGACCACAGCAACCTGAAGTTCCTAGATAATTATGCATAAAGTACAAGAAGGCTTTAATCAAGGCTTAATATTCAATAAGACTAATATCTAATCACTCATTATAATATTCAATAAGAATATATCAAATCACTCATGAAACTTATTCCTAACTAGATTCTTCTTTCTATATTCTATTTATTAAACAGGAACTGGCTGAGGCTTCAGTCTTCTGCCTCAGCACTTATGAGACTTTCCACCCACAGGGAAGGGTTATGTCATATGGGTTGAGTGCCAGCTCAGCCACAATATAATAGAATACCAAGTAGACTTCTAAGGTTTTTACTCTAGTCCCTGCCTCCCAGACAATATTTCTGAACCCACCTGGGACTTGGCGGACCTCGCTACCGTAAAGGAAATGACACAGGCTTGCCTGGCTTTGCCACCGGCTGATTGTAGAGCCCCAGGGCCTTGAGTGAACATAGGCAATTGACAGGGAAGGCACTGGACAGGGACCAGCACTGTGCTAGCTTCAGGTCTTACCCAGTGCAACCACAGAGGTGTGACCACAGGGTGTTTATGCCACTCCATCTCTAGCTTTAGGTGGCTCAGAACAGAGAAAGAGATTCTGTCTGTATGAGAGAAAGTAAAGGAAGGGAACAAGGGTATCTGCCTGGTAATCCAGAGAATTCCTCTAGATCTTGTCCAAGACCATCAAGGCAGTTCCTCTATGGGGAAAAGTTGAAAGCCTTTTCTCTAAGATCTGGAACATGACAAGCATGCCCACCGTCAGTCACCACTGTTACTCAATATAGTACTGGAAGTCCTAACTAGAGCATTCAGACAAGAGAAAAATATAAAGGGCATCCAAATTGGATGGGAAGAAGTCAAATTATTCTTGTTTGCTGATGATGTAAGCTTACCTTTGGAAAACCCTACACGCCACAGGAAAACTATTAGAAGTGATAAATACAAAATCCACATTAAAAAATCAATAGCTTTATATATGCCAACAGTGAAGAATGTGAAAAAGAAATTTTAAAAGTAATCCCACTTGCAATAACCACACATAAAATTTAAAACCTAAGAATTATCTTAACCAAAGAAGAGAAAGACCTCTATAATGAAAACTATAAAACACTCATGAAGGAAATTGAAGAGGACATAAAAAATGAAAAAGAATTCCTTGTTCATGGAGTGGAAGAATCAATGTTGTTAAAATGTCTTTACTACCCAAAGCAATCTACAGATTCAGTGCAATCCCTAACAAAATACCAATGACATTCTTCTCAAAAATAGAAAAAGCAATCCTAAAATTTATATGGAAACATAAAATACTCAAAATAGCCAAAGCCATCCTAAGCAAAAAGAACAAAACTGGAGGAATCACATTGTCTGACTTCAAATTATGCTGCAGATTTCTAGTAACCAAAACGGCATGGCATTGGCAAAAACAAAGACCAGACACATAGACCAATAGAACAGAATAGAGAACTCAGAAACAAACTCAGAAAAAAATAGGGAAATTCTCCAGGACATTGGTCTGGGCAAATATTTCTTGAGCAACACCGCACAAGCGCAGGCAACTAAAGCAAACAGGAACAAATGAGATCACATCAAATTAAAAAGCTCTGCACAGCAAAGGAAACAATCAACAAAGTGAAGAGACCACCCACAGAATGGGAGAAAACATTTGGAAACTATCCCTCTGACCAGGGATTAATAACAAGAATATATAAGGAGCTCAAACAACTCTATAGAAAAAATCTAATAACCCGATCAAAATATGGGCAAAAAATTTCAACAGACATTTCTCAAAAGAAGACATACAAAAGGCAAACAGGCAAATGAAAATGTGCTCAACATCACTGACCATCAGAGAAATGCAAATCGAAACTACAATGAGATATCATCTCACCCCCATTAAAATGGCTTGAATCCAAAAGGCAGGCAATAACAAATGCTGGCAAGGATGTGGAGAAAGAAGAACCCTTGTCCACTACTGGTGGAAATGTAAATTAGTACAACCACTATGGAAAACAGATTGGAGATTCTTCAAAAAACTAAAAATTGAGCTACTGTATGATCTAGCAATCCTACTGCTGGGTATATACCAAAAGAAAGGAAATCAGTATATTCCAAGAGATATCTGCACTCCCAAGTTTATTGCATCACTATTTACAATAGCTAAGATTTGGAAACACCTAAGTGTCCATCAACAGGTGAATAGATAAAGAAAATGTTGTACATACACACAATGGAGTACTATTCAGCCATATAAAGAATGAGATCTGGCCCCTCCTGCAATGCGCAACCCCAGGATTACCCTGCTCACTTGCTTACCATGGCCAAGAAGGAAGCAGCCTTCGATGATGCAGTGGAAGAACGAGTGATCAGTGAGGCTTATAAAATATGGAAAAAGCACACTCCTTTTCTTTACGATTTGGTGATGACCCATGCTCTGGTGTAGCCCAGCCTAACTGCCCAGTGGCTTCCAGATGTAACCAGACCAGAAGGGAAAGATTTCAGCATTCATCGACTTGTCCGGGGGACACACACATCGGATGAACAAAACCATCTTATTATAGCCAGTGTGCAACTCCCTAATGATCATGCTCAGTTTGATGCGTCACACTACGACAGTGAGAAAGGAGAATTTGGAGCTTTTGGTTCAGTTAGTGGAAAAATGGAAATAGAAATCAAGACCAACCATGATGGAGAAGTAAACAGGGTGCGTTGTATGCCCCAGAACCCTTGTATCATCGCAACAGACTTCTTTCAGTGATGTTGTCTTTGACTATATAAAACATCCTTCTAAACCAGATCTTTCTGGAGAATGCAACCCAGACTTGCGTCTCCATGGACATCAGAAGACAGGCTATGGGCTTTCTTGGAACCCAACTCTCAGTGGGCACTTGCTTAGTGCTTCAGATGACCACACCATCTGCCCGTGGGACAGTTTCATTCCAAAGGAGGGAAAAGTGGTGGATGCGAAGACCATCTTTACAGGGTATACAGCAGTAGTAGAAGATGTTTCCTGGCATCTGCTCCACGAGTCTCTGTTTGCGTCAGTTGCTGATGATCAGAAACTTCTGATTTGAGATACTCATTCAAACTATACTTCCAAAGCAAGCCACTCAGTTGATGCTCACACTGCTGAAGTGAACTGTCTCTCTTTCAATCCTTATAGTGAGTTCATTCTTGCCACAGGATCAGCTGACAAGATTGTTGCCTTATGGGATCTGAGAAATCTGAAACTTGTTTCATTCCTTTGAATCATATGAGGATGAAATATTCCAGGTTCAGTGGTCACCTCACAATGAGACTATTTTGGCTTCCAGTGGTACTGATCGCAGACTGAATGTCTGGGATTTAAGTAAAATTGGAGAAAAACAATCCCTAGAAGATGCAGAATACGGGCCACCAGAGTTGTTTATTCATGGTGGTCACACTGCCAAGATACCTGATTTCTCCTGGAATCCCAATGAGCCTTGGGTGATTTGTTCTGTATCAGAAGATAATATCATGCAAATGTGGCAAATGGCAGAGAATATTTATAACAATGAAGACCCTGAAGGAAGCGTGGATCCAGACGGACAAGGGTCCTAGATATATATGTCTTTACTTCTTCTGATTTTAGACTCCCCTATTTTCTTCTCCACCCAGAGAGTGATTTAACCCTGGCTTTGAGACACAGACTTTGTTCAGCTTTCCCTCTATATAATAGGTACCACCAATAATGCTATTAGCCTAAACAGTGGGTGTTTTCTAAATATTAATGGTTGGCAGGTGGGGGGGCTTTATTCAGCAAAGCCGAAGACTTACATTGAAATTTTCTTCAGGAATTTTTGAGTAACAAACCCAGATCTAAAGTAGCTGCAGAAAGGAGAATATTATGTGTGATTATTTTTCTTAAGCTATATCCCCAAGTTTTTCAGACTCAAGTAAAGGCTAGAGTGAGTAAGGAATAGAGCCAAATGAGGTAGGTGTCTGAACCATGAAATATAAATACTGAAAGATGTCACTTTTATTCAGGAATTAGGGGAGATTCAAGACATAGATTCCTACTCGGAAATCTTGACACCTGACTTTCCAGGACGCACATTTTCATATGTAGACCAGTTTCCTCTTAATTTCTTCAGTTAAGTCAAAAACTACATGTTCCACTTTCGCCATATATTTTCACTTGTTTGTGTATTTCTTGAGCTGTTTTCATGTTGTTTCTTTCCTTTCTGTGAAATTGTGTTTTGTTTTTAACTTGGGAACACCAAGTTGTAAAGATGTATGTTTTTACCTGACAGTTATACCAAAGGTAGACTGTCAAGTTGAGAAGAGTGAATCAATAACTTGTATTTGTTTTAAAAATTAAATCAATCCTTGATAAAAGTTGCTTTTTTTTTTAGGACTTAGTTCTTAGCCTCTAGTTTAATGCCACCTCCATTTTGGGTGACCTGTTTCACCAGCAGCCCTGTTACTCTCCATGACTAACTGTGTAAGTGCTTAAAATGGAATAAATTGTTTTTCTACATAATAATAATAATAATAATAAAATTTTAAAAAAAGATTGAGATCCAGTCATTCGCAACACGTCTGGAACTGGAGATCATCATGTTACATGATGAATGGATAAAGAAAATGTGCCACATATGTACAGCAGAATATTATTCAGCCTTCTAAAAAAGTAAATCCTGCCATATGCTACAACATAAATGAACCTTGAGGACATTATGCTGAGTGAAATAAGCCAGTCAGAGAAGAAGAAATGCTGCAAGATTCCACTTATGGGAGGTAGCTAAAGTAGTCAAACTCAAGGAAGCAGAAAGTAAAATGATGATTTCCAGGGGCTGTAAGTGGGGAGAAATAGGAAGTTTCTGATAAATGCACATACAGCTTTTGTCATGCAAAATAAAAAAGTTCTAGGTATTTGCTTACACTTGAAAGTTTATTAAGAGGGCAGATTTTATGTTATGTGTTTCTTTGACCACACTACAAGATAAGTGGAAAAGTGATATCTACAAGATAAGCAGAAAAGATGACATTCTCCTGGGGAAGAGGGAAGGTAAAAATCTTACACTCTTACTTGGGTAAAAGACCACATGATTTCCACACATAAAGTGAAATCTGCATTTTAATGTACTTCTGATGATACTTTCTACCTTAAATGTGTTTATCTCAAAGAACCTTGCACAGTTCAATAGAAGAGTGACAGACAATAAAAGAATCTATTCATAGCTTTTAGGTATTCATAATCCCAGAACATCTATCATGGTGAGACTTTCAAGTAGAAATTAAAGAGATTAGATCTTTGATCTTGTTTTTTAAAGGGCTAAAATTTCATATATGTCCTTATGATTTTCTGTAAGTAATTGTAAATATTTCCAGCATGCTCAATATAAGTCATCTGTGTGTTTATTTTTTAAATTTAACTGTAATACTAGATATTTTGTGGTTTCTGCCTTTCTTAGCCACAGCTGACTAGCCTGTGGGATAGACATTGTCCCAAGGAAAACTCACATAAAATTTGGTCAAGGCTATATGTTAAAACAGCCTAACTTAAAAATGTGAGTTAAAATTAAGTTTAAAAATTGTGTTACAAATTTGAGTAGATGCTGTGAGGTGGAGAAAAGTCTACCAATTGTAGCTTCATGCAAGCCAAAGTTCTGAGGGAACCAAAATTATGAGTCTAAATATTTCCTGAGGGTTGTCTCAATTCATGAATAGAACAGTAAAAATTCAGTTTGTCATGTATCTTAAAATACTTTTTAAAACTGAAACAGTGGTACTAAAATATATTCAAGGCATCATATAATATGTACATAGACATGGCCATGGACACTCTGCCTTTGAAAATACATACTGATCTTACCCATACTTCAAAAATCAGGAAATCCCTCTTCTCTCAAATATCTTTTTCCTTTGTATTTTCCTTTAAATACACAAATCAATACTAGAGACAAATGGTATTGGCAATGGGAAAGCCTGCTAAAAGGGCTAATACAGGTTGAGTATCCTGATCCAAAATGCTTGGGACTAGAGTGTTTCAGATTTTGGATTTGTTTCAAATTTTGGAATTTTGCATACATATACATAATGAGATATCTTGGGAAGGAGGTCCAAGTTTAAACATGAAATTCATTTATGTTCCATATATATTTTATACATGTAGCCTAAAGATAAATTTATACAACATTAAAATAATTTTATGCATGAAATAAAGTTTGTGTACGTTGATTCATCAGAAAGCAAACATGTCAGGTGTGGAATTTTCCACTTTTGATGTCATATCAGAGCCACAAAAGTTTCAAATCTTGGAGTATTTCGGATTTTCAGATTAGGGATGCTCAACCTGTATACCTGTATAAACTTTATAGAGTAGACAGAACTTTTACAAGCTTAATTATATATATATGTAACAACTGTATTTCTGAATTCATCAAAAACTCATTCTTATCTATTGACATTTGTTTTGTAGTTTGCTGAGACTATACAAACATGTCACTCATCTATGACTTACCTATACATTTCATTTCTGGAGAAAGTGCTTAGCTGGCCAGCTCTGTTCTTGTCATCTCTCCTTAGGCAAGTGACTACCTCAGTTGTCTAGAGCTGTTGTGCTACACCTTTTATACTTTCCCAATTCCTAAACCATTACACTTGGATTTTCCTGATATGCTACCCTCTTATTAACAAAACGTAGCTAGGCGTTGCTTGGCCAGAGTCTGCAGGACAGACCTAGCAGCTGGTGCCCCTGCGTGAGGAACACTGCAATAGATCACAATGGAACCCTCAAAGACGAAGGTGAAGACATTGTGCAGTCACTAAGTCATTGGTGCCTGCTCAGGATTTCCAAGTTCGGGGGAATTATTCAAGCTAGGGTTTCATCATGGGACGACAGTTAGCACCACAACAAAAACAGTATATGAAAATATTGAAACAGCTGCTTAAAGCTCGTGGAGCCTTGGTTTCACAGTCTGAATTAAGGGACCTAATGCAAACTGTGGTTCCCATAACCCATGGTTCCTGGAAGAAGGCACACTAGACTTAGAGCTCTGGGAACAAGTGGGGAGAAATCTTAAACGACGTCATGAACAAGAACAACAGGTCCCACTAACGTCTTTAACATTATGGGCCATAGTCAGGGCTGCTTTGGCCCCACTCTACACAGAAGAGCCTAAAAAGGGAAGGCACCTACCTCACTGCCTCTTCCTCCTCCCTCAGCCCTGCCATTACCAAATAAAAGTGCCACAGAAGACTCCCCTGAGTCTCCTCCCCTAATAAAGTGGAAAAAGGGCAAGGGAGACACTACAGCTGTGGGACCCTGTCTTAGGCAAGCAGCATTAGAAGGGGAGTTCTTGGCCTGCCCAGTAATGCAAGATCAACAAGGCAATCAGGTATATGAACCCATTTCTTTTGATGCTTATAAAGAGAAAAGAAAAAGCATTAGAGAAAACGGAGCTGCTAGCCCATTTATAAAAGGATTAATTGAAACCATAGCAGACAACTTCCGTATGACTTCATGGGACTGGTCAGTGCTAGCTAAAACAACTTTAGAAGCTGGTTGATAACCTCCTCTATGTCTGGTGGAGGACACTTGGATCCCCTCTTGCTCCCACCCAGGCCCCGGCCACATGGGAAGTATCTAGCTTCCCCATGTGAAAAGCCCTTCTTCCTTTGCATAGAAAGTCCCTTATCTCACCACGCCTGGCGTCCTGGCCTCAGCACAAACAACCCCGCCTGACTCATCTCCAGCTCCAGTTACCTTCCGCCCAGCAACCGACCTAACCAATCACCGACCGCCTCATCAGCTCTTCACTGACTTGGCCCAGCAACCGACCTAACCAATCACCGACCGCCTCATCAGCTCTTCACTGACTTGGCCCAGCAACCGACCTAACCAATCACCGACCGCCTCATCAGCTCTTCACTGACTTCCCGCCTGACGCCTGACGGTCAAACTAACCAATCGCCACCTGCCGCATCAACTCTTCCACTCCCCCAGTTCCCCTACCCCTATAAAAATCACGGAACAAAGGAAACCGGCGCGTGACTGCTGACTATCCTCCTTGCTGCACGGGTCCAGTCCGCCCGGGGATTTTCCAATAAAACCTGAACATTCTGTCCATTTGGTTCAATTGGCTTAATTCCTGGGGTCTTAGCACCGAGGGTCCGGGCAGGTCGGACACTCTAGAGGGCAGAATTCGATGAATTATGTGAAAAGAAAACCCTTTTCTAATAAGGGCCACTGTTATTCCTCCCCTACCCTTGACATGGCGCTCTCAAAATCCTATTTGGGTAGGACAGTGACCTTTAAAGGTAGAGAAATTACTATAAGCCCGTGAATTAGTTGAGAAGCAATTAAAAGCCGGCCATATATTCACCCATATTCATCATTCCCAAAAAGTATGGCAAATGGAGACTTTTGCATGACTTAAGGGCTATCAGTGCTAATTTGCAACCTATAGGGCCGCTTCAACAGGGGCTCCCTTCCCCTGAGGTGATTCCTCAGAATTGGCCTATAGTTGTCATTGACTTAAAAGACTGCTTTTATACTATTCACCTTGCAGAACAGGAGAGAGAAAAATTTGTGTTTACAATAGCATTTATCAATAAAGGCCAGCTTGCCGATTTCACTGGGAAGTGCTTCCTCAAGGAATGCTGAACAGTCCTACCATGTGTCAGTATCAGTAAATCAGGTTTTGCTCACCAGTAGAAAATAATTTTCTAATTGTAAGATTATTCATTTTATGGATGATATTTTATTAGCAGCCCCATCGGAGCCAGTATTTTAAGTTTATATGCCTCTGTCCAAAGGAATACAGAGTTAAGAGGTTTAACCATAGCACCTGAAAAATCACAAATGTCCTCTCCTTCAAAATATCTTGGATACATACTAATTTCTTGGTCAGTAATACCCCAGAAGGTTAAATTAAATACTAGCAACTAACATACCTTAAATGATTATCAAAAACTGCTGAGAGATATTAACTGGCTTCGCCCCACCTTGGGCATAAATACGATAAATTGAAAACCTGTTTTCTATCCTAAAGGGCAATACAGCCCTAGATTCTCCCAAGTATTTAACCCCTCCAGCAAAAAAGGGAAACTGAGAAAACAGAGCAAGCTATTTCTCAGAGGCAACTAGATTGCAAAGACCCAAAATATTCAGTTCAATTGTTTGTTTTTCCTACTAAACATTCCCCAAGAGGATTAATAGGACAGATGGCCCCAGGACTCTGCTTCCTAGAATGGGTTTTTTTGCTCATATACCTCAACTAAAACACTGTCTCCCTATATCCAGCTAGTTAGTAAAGTCATCTATATGGGCCACAGACAATGCAATCTGTTGCTAGCTTATGACCCTGATGTCATAAAAATTACTCTGAGTAAAAAGCAATTTGAAGCAGTATTGCCCCTATCTCTAGATCTTCAGATAGCACTCTCTGATTATACAGGCCATATAGAACATGCCCTTCCTGCTGACAAACTACTTCAGTTTTTATTTCATACTCCTGTAGTTTTGCTTACAAAAGTAGTTAAATATGCTCAGAAAACAAAAAAGCGGGAATATGAGTAAGGACCCTACAACACTACTAGCACAAGCCTTATTTACCCTTAATTTCTTAAATTTGAGTGGCAAATTTCAATCAGCTATAGAAAAGCACTTCGCTAAAACCTCTTAAGACATAAAACCCACAGTTTTATGGAAAGATGTGAATAGTAATGTATGGTGTGGTCCAAATGACTTGCTCACATGGGGAAGAGGATACGCTTGTGTTCACAGCCCCTCAGGTCCTCTTTGGATTCCAGCACAACACATCAAACCATACCATGGCATGGGTAGGATCCAACTCGGTATCAGAAATAAAAAAATGACCCTGCAGGACCCACAGCCCCATATGTTGCAACTTCCTTGGACGACACAAGCCCTGGACATTACCTGGGGAATGCTGAAAAAAACAACTCAGGAGGCTGAGCGAATCCTGCTCCAGACATCATTCAGTCCAGATAATTTTTTCCTTGTTTATTCTCTCACTCTGCCTGCAACCTGTACCTGCTACACTCTGTTGAGCCTGTCTTCTAAATCTGCCTTTTTTCCGCTTGTTACTTAAGCAGACACTCCTTTCCTAGCCTCTAACGATGTGATTGCTTGGCTAGAAAGTATTAATATATCCCCGGTGGGGTCCCTCATTAATGGCACACATTGGACTGAGGTGCCAAGTAACACTACATGTCACTCCTTGATTGGAAAAGAATGTTACTGATTATACTCATGTTTGTCTGATGTTATTTACTAATTCTAGAATGCAAAGTTGGAACACAACTTATAACACAAGCAGTGCTTGACAAACCTGTTGCTGCACATATCTGTACTCTTCAATCTACAAAATCTGATCAAAAAACAGAAAATGGGGACATGTAGGAGACCAGTCAGGGTGGTGGGAAAAATTATAGAAAAAATGCAATCCTTCTTGGAAGGCCGGAAGATTTTGCAAAAGCTTTGGGAAAGGGTTAGGGCTGAAGGCAGACTAATCCTCTTACCTTGAGCTAATAGCATAGGGCAGATAACAAGAGAGTGCAAAGGAATTTATCTAGGTAAGTTTGTTAACCTATTTCTCTGGAAACCACCCTTTGATCATCGTGCACAGGACTGCTCCCTACTTGGGAGGTCGACAATGTTAATTACCCACAAATGATGTTTGCTCTAGGCCTTTGTCATTAAATCTGTACTAAATAAATGTGAGCCTCACTGGCTTATCACTTATGGAGGCTGCTGCTGACTCTGGCAGGAGTCCCCTAGCTGTGCTGACAGGCAAGTCTGTGTCTGTGTACTCCATTCATCTGTTGCTTGGCCAGGGTCTGCAGGACAGACTCGGCATATTAGCAGTGAAAATAACTTAAAAAAAAAAATTTTTTTTTTAGAGACAGTGTCTCACTCACTCTGTCACCCAGACTGGAGTGCAATGACACGATCTTGGCTCACTGCAACCTCCATATCCTGTCTTCAAGCCATTCTCCTGCCTCAGCCTCCCAAGTAGCTGGGACTATAGGTACATGCCACCACACCTGGCTAATTTTTTTTGTATTTTTAGTAGAGATAGGATTTTACCATGTTGGCCAGGCTGTTCTTGAACTCCTGACCTCAAGTGATCCACCTGCCTTGGCCTCCCAAAATGCTGGGATTATAGGCATAAGCCACCATGCCTGGCCAACTTTTTAAAAATTTTAAAGAACTAATACAGCAACAGTTTTGACTTACTATGTTGTGGTTATTATTTTCAAAGTGAGCATGACTTGTTTCTCATAACTGCAAAAAATACACACTGATATTCAAATTGTCAAGAAAGTATAAATAAAAAGGAGAAAAGAATCACTCAAGTTTTCATATTCACAGATTTACATTAGTATTACTTTAATGGATATTCTGAACACTTTTTCCCAAAAGCAGGATTAACCTACTATCTATCTTCTGTTTTTTGACATATAATTGTAGAGCTCTTATTTCATGACCACTCTTCATAAACTAGCCATAAAAATGGAAAGGTAGCTCTCTTTGGAGAACCAGGTGAAAGTAGAGAGAAAGTCTCTAGCCCCATTCTCCTTGGATTCAAATTCCAGCTTTACCACTTACTAGACAAATGGTCTTGGGCAAGACACTTAAGCTGTATATCTCAGCTTCCTTATCTGTGAAGTTGTTGTAAGGATTAAAGGAGTTAATATATAAAGCACTTAAAACAGTACCTGATATGTAACAAGTAGTACACAGAGTTAGCATGTATGACCATATATGGTCATACAAAGGTAACAATAATACATTATTATAGAAATCAAAAGTTACTCATAAAGGAAGATATGTATAATGTTATCCTATTTGTATAAAAATGCCAAAAAAATTTTCAGATTACGTATTATTCTTTTTTTAAAAAAATGACAAAATTTTATACACATATAAGCAAAAATATATTTGAAAGGCTATACATAAAACTGCTAGCATGATTATCTAAGGGAGGAATTTTTACTGGCTCTATAATGTTTCCACTTTTTATAAGTTTTATGTATTATATTAGAAATTAATAAAATAGTTTAATTTTAAAAATATTTTTGAGGCAAAAAAATTAGAACAGAAAAAGTGAAAGAAAACAACAAAACTTGCTTTTCAGAAAGATGACAATATGTAGTTAGTTTAATTAGGTTGTCCAGCTGGGAAAAGACAGTTTAGAGTTTACAAAATAAAATGCAATATTAGTGGAAGTATACTATAGTAAATCTAAAGTTATAATTTTTCTTACTAAAGAGACATCATTCATGTGATTGAAAGAAAAATATGGAAAGGAAAAAGAAAATATTTAATACCTTTAAAAATGCTAATACATACACCCAAGGTTGTTAACTCTGATCACTCTGTGAATGGTATAAAAAGGTAGCTGAAAAATTAACTACAGAATAATGATAAAAACAACCATAACATCTTTCCCCTTTATTGTACTGGGGCAAGGACACCATATCAAGCTTGAAGTACCTTTCATGCCTAAATTGTATACATTCTGCCTGGTTTATAGAGGAATAATTTCTCTAAAATTTAAAATTCTAAAACAAAGTCTTTAAATTTTGGTTAAAATTGTATGATATCCTTTCTCTTAAATAAAATAAATGGGTTACTTAGATGAATATGCTAGCAAGTTACCTTACCTATGTATGCCTCAGTCAGGCAAGGGCCTCAAGCCTGTAATTCTAGCACTTTGGGAGGCTGAGGCAGGCAGATCACTTGAGCTCGGGAGTGCAAGACTAGCATGGCCAACATGGCATAACTCTGTCTCTACAAAAAATACAAAAATTAGCTGGGCATGGCATTGCATGCCTGTAGTCCCAGTTACTTGGGAAAAAGGTGGGAGAGTCGCTTGAGCCCAGGAGGTCAAGGCTACAGTGAGCCATGATCATACCACCGCACTCCAGCTTGGATGACAGACTGAGACTCTGCTCAGAAAACAAAAACAAAAAACCACAAAAACTACCCATGAAGCCTCAATTTCCTCAACTATAAGATAGGGGAAAATAGTTGATGATGATTAAGTGAGAGCATACAGTATTCATGCAGAACATGTGAACAATACTTGAATTTATTCAGTCTAGCAATCATTTTCTGCTTATATAATGTCCACAAAGGACAATTAATCTATTACTATTATTCAGTCTACTGAAGAAACATGCAGAACTTGAGAAATATGCCAGCTACCTTGAACTGAATTCTTAGAAAATTAAATATATTATCTTAGCTTTCATGAATGCCATTTCTGTCCAACATGTCTCTTTCAAATGTCACCAGTTACATATAATATCTCTAATCTCTGACCTATGCTGGTGACAAATCTCTACCTATTGTGATGTCATCCATTACTGTATGGTAATATCTCACATATTTTTCCTGGTTACAGTTTAAAGGGCACTTCTGTTTGTAGAGTAAAGCCTACCACATTATCAAAATATGTAACTGGAGGATTACAGTATGCTTACCTCTGATTTTATTCCTACACTGCTGCTATAAGTAACAATGAGTAAATCGACTAAATTATGTCGTAAGACTTCTTGTCCAAGAAGCAATATATTCTGTAATCTCCTTGACAAAATTGTTAAAAGACCCTCTTTGCAGTTTTTGGGTCAGTGGGGATATCACTGTTATGAACCTAGGATTTACAGGTCACTGGCAAAAATTCTGAGGTATGTAGACTTGGATGGTTTTGACGCACTACTCACAGATTACATTGCATTTGTGGAAAAATCAGGATACCGTTTTGAAGTAAGTTTTAACCTCGACTTTACTGAAATATGTGTGAATACAATTCTGTACTGGGTTTTTGCCAGAAAAGGTAATCCTGACTTTGTGGAATTGCTTCTCAAGAAGACAAAAGACTATGTTCAAGACAGAAGCTGTAACCTGGCACTGATATGGAGGTAATAATCTCATATGTTTTCACTATAGAACAAGAAAATTTATCTTTAGGAGAGTAGAGTGCTTCTTTTTTCTAAAATTAATATGAATAGTGGCTATATGTGAAATAAGGAATTCTCACCTAATTGCTTGACCATTTGGTCACTCCTTCACTCTTTATGTATTTCATTTTTACCTATATGTACATTATTATGTACCTATAAATCATTAGTGATTCTGTTCTACACAGCCTACATGTTAGTGCTAAACAACAAGTTTCTCTAAAAAAAGACACTTGATTATGTAATACTATGATCTCCTATTTCTGAGAATCCTGAGATTTTATATTTATATATGTTTATAAGCTGACTTTCAAAGTACGATTGGGAATATGCACACATCTTCACAGAGTAATACTTATTAAACACAACAATTCCCTATTTGTGTGTTAAACACTGATAAATTGGACCCCAAATTCTCCAAATTTGAGCACAATGAAGATTAAGTACCTGATGCTGTCTATTATAGAGCCAAATTTTTATAGTCTTCACATGTCAGTCTACCTAATGCATACACCTGAGGATCTCAAGAAAATAAAATCTCCAATGTATCATCTTATAGAGGCTGTAATATGGATCTAAAGTTACCTAGTTTGCACTAACTTTAATTTATTCTTTGGTTTTAGACATTCGTCTGAATAAAACAAACATGCATGTGTTCATTCATTCAGCAAAGTATTTATTGATCACCTTCCTATGTATGCAGCACCGTACTAGGTGCAATGATAGATGCATGTATGCAATGAAAAACAAAAGTGATGAAATCAGTTAAAGACTGAATCAATTTAGGTTCTGCCTAAAGCAGAGTTTTTTCTTGTTTGTGCATCACTATGGTATTGGAGAACCAGTGGATTTCATTTCTTAATGATTACTAAAGTACATGAACTGACAGCTGTGGTTTGGAAACAATAATAAACAAAACCACCAAATAGTGCTTTGTGTTTTAAGCAACTATTATAACTACATAAGAGATCAGCAAAGCTTCTAAAGCTGACTGTCACTAGCTGGGCTAAGTAGTGCCTGTCTATAACCCTGAAAGGCCCGTGAGAAAGAAAAATGGAGTCAAACAGAGGGATAGATAATAAATTTTTACAAATTAAAAAAGGAAGTACAGAGAAGAAAGCCGGAAGAAAAATAAAACAAGAGAAACATAGTGGAACATGATAGAGTACCATTAATAACTGTCTTAAGACAGGTTTAAAATTAATAAATTTCAATTTAGATGCATCCACAAGGTAAAACGCATTACAGGCCAATTCTACTGATCACATCATTTGGACCTTTCAGAATCATAGAATTTTAAATTTGGATGGAGCCTAAGAATTCATTAGCAGACCTTTACTCTGGACAGTAACCCTCTGTAGGGCATCGCTGGTTGATGCTCATTGGTCTCTTCTTGAACAATTCTAGCAGTAATGAGTTAACTATTTCCTGAAGTAAACCATTCCTTTGCCTTGGGGGTCCTTGTTTTACCAAGTTCATTCCTGCCGAATGGCCTCATAATACTGTTCCCTCTGCCTAAAAAATCTGTTCACTTGGATCTTCCTCCTCATCAGCTGGTCACAGTATAAATATCATCTTCTCAAAGAGGCCTTTCCTACTCACACAATCTAAAGAAACCACTTAGTCATTATTCAAGTATTTTACTTTAATTCTCTGCACCCACTGATTACTGACCTGTTTATTTACTGTTGTTCCTTTCTTCATTGGTTTGTTTGCTTGCTATCCTTATGGATAGTGTGTGTAAAACTATGTCAAATATATAGCAACTGTTCAATCAAGATTTTGTTGAATTAGTGAATTTTGAAACAGCTTTATTTGATTCTTCTTTCTTGTACTATGCTGACATCTGCTTGCATTTCTCCAGCCCTGCCCCAGTAGCCATAAAGATCAATCTGTTAACTATTTTCTACACGAAAACTTCTCAAATATTTGAACACACCTATTATGTCCTCATGATGAATATTACAAATTTCCTATCTGTTGTTCTTTACTTTGACAACATCATTCTTTGGTCATCCTCCCTTGTTTACATTCTAATTTGATAATTTCCCTATTATATCTCCCTGGAGGAGAGGAGGTAGAATTAATGAGGAAAAGAAATTCAAGTTTGTTCATTTTCACCACAAACCTGCAAAAAACATCTAAATGCCAGAGTGTGACAGATTGTAGGTGGCTAAAGAGAAAAGATGTCATTCCATTCAAATAACAATAATTTATTAAGCATTTTCTAAGTGTCAGCACTATGTTATTTATTGGGGATACAAAAACAAAGTAGACATATTTCCTGATTTTAGAGAGCTCACATACTAAAAGTGAGGCATAAAGGTAAACAGCAAGTATAACTACAACATAGGTACAAAAATAGAAGCATGTACAGGTAGAGAGAGCAGAGAAGGAAACTGTTAACAGGGAGGAACAGGTATCTGAGAAGGCTCACCAGAATAGGCGATGTCTTAAACTGATTTTCAAAAGACAACGGAGAGTTTTTCTTTCGTTCCCTTGAAGACATGTAATCTAGATAGAAAGAGGGTGACTGAAACTAAGGGAGACACAAACAACATTGTTGTATCCAATGACTAGAAGCAGTTTAGTAATAGCTAGAGAGTGAGATTGGAATCAGGCAGTAAGAGAAATGAAGACTGGAATTGAAAGAATGAAGGATTTTGTAGGCCAGACTGAGGAACATGAAATTTATACCACAGGTAATGCCTGGCCAGTGAAGATCAACTTATAGAATTAAAAAGATTCATCAGCCCCCATTTGAAGACTGGATTTTGGGAAAATAGACTGCAGCTAGGGTAGGGAAACCAGTTAGTAGACTACTCAAGCACTGCAAGTACAATGTTCTATGCAGGAAGAGCTGGGGGAAAGTGATCTAATTTTTTCAAAGGGAGGTGATTAGAGAAGATCCCTGAGGTTGAATTTGCATAGCATGCATAGTGTGTGTACTTAATTTACACGTGTATTTATAATTGTTTTGAGGGGAGAACTAATTCTGCTCTGCCAACATCCCTCCCAACCTCCAGTCACCCTTTGATACTACAACTGTCCAGGTAAATTATAATGAGAACTTAAACTGAAACAATAGCAGTGGGAGAAAGGAGAGAGATCTTTAGACAAAATAACAAGACACAGTAAGAATTGGAGGATCTAAGAGAAAAAAGAGTTAATCTTCAGATTTCTAAATTTTAAGAGTGGTTGAAAGTTGTATTAGTTTCTGTTGCTGCTGCAACAAATTGCCACAAACTTAGTGGCTTAAAACAGTACAAATTTACGGTTTAGTTCTTATAGTTCTGGAGATCAGAAGTCCAAAATGAGTCTTACAGAGCTAAATCAAATTGTTAGTAGGTCTGGTCCCTTATGGAGGCTCTAGGGAAGAATCCGTTTCCTTGCCTTTGACAGCTTTCAGAGGCCATCTACATTCCTTGGCTGATGGCCTCTTCATCTTCAAAGCTGGCACTATAATGTCATCATATCTTATTCATTGACTCTGCTTCCAACATTCTCTGCACTTACAAGGACTCCTGCAATTACATGGGCCCACATAGTTAATCTCCCACCTCAAGATCTTAATCATATCTGCAAAGTCATATTTGCCATACTGAGGGGCCATTATTCAGCCTACCAAAATGGTCATACCACAAACTTATCAAGATAAAATATTACAAAAAACCTAAGTTTTGGAAATATGAGTTTGCATTGCCTAATGGATATCCAGGTAGAGATGTGCAGTACATGGCTAGATATACAGTGCCATCCTTAATGTTTCTTTTACATCTCACATCTCTGTTAGGATATCTGTTGGTTCTACCTGCAAATAATATACAGCATCTGGCTGCCTACACTACTCTGTTCCAAGCTAAGTGATTTCCTTCCTTCTATCCTATAAGAAATTCTCAACAAAGGGCAGATCACATTACTCTTCTACTCAAAACATCCAATGGCTTGTCTATTTGGTTTAGAGTAAAAGGGGACATTCTTACAGTGATCCACAAAGCTCTAAATATTGTGGCATCCCTCTGTCCTCTTTCAGCCACCCTGGTTCCTTTATTCTCCCTTCATCACTCCAGGCACAGTCTTCCACCACAGGGCCATGAAATATCTAAATGGTTAACTTCCTCACCTCCTTCTTGTCTTTGATCAAATGTCGTCTTTCAATAATGTACTCTCCTATCATCCTATTTAATATTTTTAAATGCCCTAACTGTACCCACCCACAGCATATCCATACTTACTCTGCTCTATTTTTTCTTTTTTCCAAGCACTTATCAACATCTAATATAAAATTTGCTTGTTTACTATGTTCATCCTATATTGTTGTTAATCGTTCACTATAATATAAGCAAGACAGTAGGGATATTTATTTTGTTTTCTGATATAACCCAAGCACCTAAAACAGTTCCTGGCATATAGTATGCATTAAATATTTGTTGAAATAAATAAATAGACAGGAATTGAAGTTATAGTCATAAATGAAATTTCCTGGGAATAGTGAAATAAAATTGGTCTAAAGGCCATGCATACTTACTTGGATGTTGAAGGCAGAGAAAGAGGAGTCAGTGAAAGACGGTTGAGGAGAAATACCCAAAGAGATAAATAGGTTACTTGGAGAGACTAGCCCAACTGAGTAAAAGGAAAACATAGTGTTAAGAAAGTCAACTATGTGAAATATCACACACATAAAATTGTTATGGAGAAGCATCTATCAGATTTTTCAGAAATAGAAGGAGAATGAGAAGGGAAAAAATCAGAAATAATTATAGCTAAAAAACAGAATCATTCTCTGAATGTCTATATGGAAATATTATGCCCCATTTCATAAGCATTATGACAGGTTTTCAGATACCGAGGGTTCAGTTCATTAACCTCACATTTAACAACTAATTCTTGCTTTGCTTGCTGTACTTCATCCATATAAGTACTGCTATAATTAACTGTCAGTACAGATTAAGCAAATTCTGGTTTACAGTAACATACCCTTTAAACATGAGGATTAATCATATGTCATTTGGGTACAGATTAGACTTTTAAATCTCATTTTAAACCTATTTGAGTTTTACTCATGTTTCCAACATTTTTCAGTATTCATTCAATATCTTCTAAAGGTAATGTCAATCTTAATATCTTAGAATCAACTAATATCTCTAAATCTTAATAATGACCACTTATGGTATATTTTGTCTCTTAAGTCTCTCAAATTCCCATACTTACAGGGCTCTTAAGTCAAATATTTTCTTAAGGACTAGCGAGATGAATACATTAAATTGCCTTTGAAAAGTTTAGGTAATTGCACATCAACAAAAATCTTATTAGGCCTGAAACCTACAGGACAAATTCAAGGAACTTTTTACTATCACATATATATAGTCAAAATTTCCAGTAAAAAATTTCCAATTAACAAATACTTGAGTGCCTAATGTGGGCCCAGCATTGTTCTAGGCACTTAAATATATAGTCCTGAATTAAGATGAACATTACTGTCTTTTGGGAGCTTACACTTTTGTAGATTGTTTTGCTTAACCATTTATTTTGAAGATGAGAAAATGAAAGTTTAGAGATGTTAAATAAGTTTTCCAAATGATATGAATTTATTTATTTATTTATTTATTTAGGAGATGGAGTTTTGCTCTTGTTGCCTAACCTGGAATGCAACCTCTGCCTCCCGGGTTCAAGCGATTCTCCTGCCTCAGCCTCCAGAGTACCTGGGATTACAGGCATGCATCACCATGCCTAGCTAATTTTGTATTTTTAATAGAGACGGGGTTTCTCCACGTTGGTCAGGCCGGCCTCAAACTCCTGACCTCAGGTGATCTGCCCGCCTCAGCCTCCCACAGTGCTGGAATTACAGGCATGAGCCACCGCTCCTGGCCATGATACGAATTTAATGTAGTTATGTACAAAGTGCCCTGAGGAGTATGAGGTACATCAGGGTAATCAAAGAAAACGTCACAAAAGAGTTTATCAGACAAGGTCTCATAAAGATGAGCTAGACTTATCGCAAAATTGAAAAAAAAAAAGGTGGGGGAGAAGAATATACACAAAGCAAAGAAATGTGAAAGACCTGGATGCAGTGGCAGTTTGGAAAACTGCATACCAATGACAGATAATGTAGAAAGAGAAGTAGTTTAGAAGTTATCTATGTGTTGGAAGTATTTATAAAAAGAAAGGATGAGATGTCCAGGACATTACTGGTCTGGAGATGATTCCAGAAGGGAGAGGAAATAATACATATCCATATTCATATGTACATACATACATATATATCTTCTTTGTATACATATTTGTGTATACATATATATATAAATATAGTTATATATACATATATATATAATATATAGTTACATATAAGATATAGTTATATATAATATATAATAGAGATATTATATATATTATTTTATATATAATATACATAATATATAATATATAATATATCTTACATATAATATATATCTA
>CAUYLG010047093.1:0-31136 GCA_963573385.1 Cacajao melanocephalus | reverse complement strand
CACGCCCAGAACGGCCGGGCACGACTTCTCTGGCCCCTCTCTGTCTCTACCTCCCCCGGGGCCACAGAACCTCGCCTGGGAGCTAAATAAACTGGAATTTAATTTGTCTCGTGCTGGCCTCAGTTTCCTCATTTTAAACTCAGCAATATCCTTACAAGAATAAACTTACAGTGACCCCGACAGTTCAGCATGTTTTTTCACTGTGACAGGGCAACACTGAGTTCCACGCAAAGTCTCTCAGTCACTGCACTCTGCCTCCCACAAGTGCACAGATTCTCTCTCTGTTTCACAGAGCTCCTGCTGGGGTATGGGTATTAGTGTGGCATTGATAATTCAAGGCTGTCTCTCTTACCCTCTTCAGTGATTCTTTCAGCAATATAAAGTTCAAACCAGGTACTTTGATTGCTTACATGAATTTTGGTTCTAATAAAGGTGTTTATATGTTTGCAGACAGTTGTTAAAATTTGGTGTTCTTGTGGAGAGAACAATCACTAATGGTTTCTGAACAACAGCTTTCTGAATAAGATAATCTTGGTTGAAAGTTTTTTTGTTTTGTTTTTTCTTCCTCCTTTCAGCACTTCTAAAATATCACATTGCTTTCCTTTGGCCTACAAGTTTTCTGCTGAGAAATCTCTTATAGGCTGATTAAAATCCCCTTGCATGGTATATGCACCTTTTGCAGTTTTCAAAGTTCTATTTGTCTTTGTTGTTGACAGTTATCTATAATCTGCCTTGATTAGGTCTTCTTTGGGGCTATATCTGATTGGATATTTTAGAGCTTTTTGTACCCAGATGTTTACATCTTTTCCCAGATTTATAGTTTCAGTGATTTTTAATAATATAAGCATTCTGTGAATTTTCTTTCTCTCCTCCTTCTGATATTCCTATATTGGAAAAATTTGCTTTCTTAATAGTGTTCCATATGGTTTTAGGCTTTTACAATTTTACTCTTTTTTCCCCTTTGACTAAATGATTTCACAAGATCTGTCTTTGAGTTCATTTATTTTTTTCTTCTGCTTGATCAAGTCTGTTGTCAGAGCATGATATTACATATTTTAGTTAAATCATTGTATTTTTCAGCTCCATAATCTCTGCTTATTTTATGTTTTCTATCTCTATTGAGCTTCTAGTTTGTTCTTGTATTGTTTTTATGGTTTTGTTAAATTGTTTATTTGTGTTCTCTTGTGGATTGTTGAGCTTCTTTAGAAAAATTATTCTAAATTTTTTATCAAGCAATGCATGGATCTGCAATTCTTTCAGGTCAATAACTGAAATTAATTTTATGCCTTTAGCAGTGTCATGTTTTCCTGATTCTTTATAATCCTTGTCGTCTTGCATAAGTATCTGTACACTTAAAGAAGCAGTAACCTCTCACAGACTTTATGAGCAAGCTTCAGTGAAATACTTGGCCAGACACAGTGGCTCACACCTATTATCTCAGCAGTTTGGGAGGCCAAAGTGAGAGGATTGCTGGAGCACAAAATTTTGAGACAAACCATGGCAACTTACTGAGAACTCTTCTCTTCAGAAAATAAATTTAGTTGGGAATGATTACATGCACTTTTAGTCCTAGCTATCCAGGAGACTGAGCTGGGAAGATCTCTTGAGCCTGGGAGGTCAAGGCTGCAGTGAGCTGTGATTGTGCTACTGCATTCTAGACTGGGTGACAAAGCAAGACCCTATCTCAAAATTTAAAAGAAAAGAAAGGACTTTTACCTACAAGAGGGAGAGGATACACAGGAGCATGCTGTGGCACTAATTCTAGTGTGGAGATGTATAGCAGCTCCACAATTGGAGGAGCATGGTATCTCAATAGCTTATGCAGCTGATGTTTCTGGAACTGACAACTGTGTGATCCTTGGTAGCAAGAAATCTGATAGTTCTACAGTGGCTTTAAGGGCTGTTGGTATCCTTAGCAGTGCCTCTAGGTTCATTGCTAAGGGCCTGGGGCAGGCATCTATAGGGCTAGGGCCAGTGTTATGTACATACTTGGCTGTAGGGGCTGGCTACAGGTATGTGCATGACATCAGAGCCCGCTGTAGGCATGTTTATGGTGGCATGGCTAAGACTAGAAGCCAGGTCTAGCCCCAGGCACATGTATGGCATTGGAGGTCAGTAGTCTGTATGCATATAGCTATAGATATCAGAGCTGCTGGCATGCATGTACACAATTTTAAAGGATAGATACAGGCCAACAAACATGTCAGGCCAGCCTTGTATACATGCACAACTGTGGGATCTGATGTGACACTGTGCACATGCATGGTTGCAGTCATAGTCATGGGGGCAAGTACTAAATAGTCTACTGGCTGTTTGTGTGCTGATATGGTTTGGCTTTGCCCACACCTAAATCTCATCTTGAATTGTAATGCCCACAATTCCTATATGTCACAGAAGGAACCCTGTGGGAGGTAACTGAATTATTGGGGTGGGTCTTTTTTGAGCTGTTCTTGTGATAATGAGTAAGTCTCATGAGATCTGATGATTTTAAAAAGAGGAGTTCCCTTACACAAACTCTCTTCTCTGGTCTGCCACCATGTGACACATGAATTTCAGCTTTTGCCATCATCGTGAGGCCTCCCCAGCCACGTGGAATTGTAAGTCCAAGAACTCTGTTTCTTTTGTAAATTGCCCATTCCTGGGTATGTCTTTATCAGCAGCATGAAATGGACTAATACATGTGCATAGCTGTGGGGGCCAGAGTGGCTATGAGAATGTGAGCAGCTGTAGGGACTAGCTGTGGGCATGTGTAGGGTGGTGAGGCTAATTATGAGGGTCAGGTGGCTACATGCATGTGCATAGCTGCAGGGACCAAAGCTGGCAGTGTTTTAAGCCCAGTTAAAGGGGTGAGCTTTAGGCACACAAATGGTTGGTAGAAAACAGGACTCACCAGAGCCAGAAGCCATTTGCAGGCATTCTTGCAGTGGCTGCACTAGGTCCTTGAGCCAAAACACCTGTGATGGCAGCAGCTGGGGTGGATTTAGGGAGGGTAGAAGCCTAGTAGTGGTGACTTAAGCTGCTGGAGGCTTGAGAGGCAAACAAGTGTAGAGCCATGAGTGGCAAAAGCTGCAGTGAGTCCACTATTGCTGTTCCGATTGTTGATTTCTTTGGTGGTGAAGATGCTGGGGTCCTCTGTAGAGCAAGTATCTGGGATCCAAAACAATGAACACTGCTAGGTTGTCAGTAGTCAGTAATTAAAGGTGCCGGGGTGCCTGACAGCTTTAATGGCTATTGAGGTGATCAACAGAGAGGTTTTTCAAGCCTTGTGAAGAGCAAGCTACTGGGACCATGCTGGCTACTGCCATGTGGTTGATACTGATAGCCTTTGTCCTTTTTTCCCAAGGCATCTCGAGATGTCTCAGCTATGCCAGTCTCCTTAGAAATCTGGGCAAGGTGAAACTGAAGCTGGTCATTCAGGCAGTGCCCAGAAGACTGGAAAAGCTGCTTATTCACTCTGCTTTCTTTTACCCTGCAAAAGCAACTCAAATGCTTAGGTGTTCTCTCTCCATGCTGTGCAGTGCTGATCTGTGGAGTAGGATGACACAGGTAAAATAAAACTGTTCCTCCTACCCTTTCATACATTTTAAAAAATTTCACTTTTTTTGTTAAAACATCTAAAGTGGGCTCTAAAGCTCTTCCAGAGTTATTTTCATTTTTGGATTGCTGTCCAATTGTTCGTTTGGGAGAAATGAAGCCTGGGAACTCCTACTTTGCCATTTTGTTATGTAGTCTTCATTGAGTTCTTGATTTAAAGTATTTTTCAGTTCCAAAATATATATTTGGTCATGTAGCATAAATTCTAGTTTACTGAAGAAAATCTTAAACTAATTGTTCATTTCCTTAAAGAGAATAAACAGTTATTTTAAATTAAGTGAATCGACATATATTTTGAAACCTAAGATAAAATTTTCTTTCTCTAAAGCAAATGTATGTTTGCTTTCTGGTAGTCATCTAAGGGCTCTAGAGGTGTTGAATTAACTTAATGCAATTACAAATTTACATAGGTTTAAAACTCAGGCTCACTTTCTGCAAGCTAGTTCATTTCTAGCTCACCCTTACTTTCAGAATATAAATTTTGAGTTAAAACTAAATTTTGTGAATGTGAATGTGTGTGGGGGAGCAAGTAGGAGGGAGTAGTAGGTAGAAGTTATTAGGACTTTATCTATTTGGTAATCTCCTACATCCATGTTATTTTTGAAAGCTCTACTCAGCTTTTCTATTCTCTTTTGATACTTCAGGAATCTGAAATGTGTATAGTACAAAAGTGACCCAAATTCAAATATTATGTCTCTGAGTTTTCATCTTCTTCTGAATCCTGGTTAGTATTTCATAATTGCCTTATGAAGCTCTCCAAACTTGTCAGAAGGCTTTTAAATTATTGCTCCACTTTTTAAAGCTTTTCTTACAATTACTTAATTTGATATTAGCGAAAGTCTGAAATTAGATTTAAATGCTAAATCTATGAGAATAAATTGAATAATATGAATATTATTATTTATAATTATAATAGCATTCTCTTTGGGTTATTACAAAACTCTAGATAATACTGCACCAGGAACTATATTTAAATGTACTAATTTTCACATGGGTCATAAATTTTCAGGAGGATTTCTTACAGACCAGAAAGAAAGTGGCTTGGAACAAGTTGAATAGGTAAGGCTCCCTTGATTCAATAAGAACAGGCTTTCCTTTACATGTACATACAAGTTCCTTTCAAGAAAGAGTTTTTGTTTTGCTTAAAATATAAAAATCAGTGGCATTTATTGAGCTGTTAAAAATTTTTAAGCTGTATAATGACAGTTTTTTAAAATATATTTTACCACTATTATTCTAACATATACCATAGTCCCTGGCATGTTTAATTAGCAAGTGCATATGTATTTAATAAATAAATGGATTATTTGGAAAGCTAGAAGACACATATTATGGTATCCACAAAAATAAAATTTAAATAATTTGCAATATTTAATTTAAATAATTTCATGGTTTTTATTGAATTTTTATTAAAATTCTGAACTTATTTCTATAAGCCTTGTTAATATTTAACTTACATACCATAAGGCTCACTATCTAATATACAGTTGAATGTTTTTAGTATATTTACAGTAATGCAGCTCTCATCATATTCTAATTTGAGAATATTTCATCACCCTAGAAATATATCTTGTACCCCTTAGCAGTCACTCCCTCTGTCCTACCATCACCACTTATCCCTTGCCTCAACCTTAGTAACCACTAACTGATTATTTTGTGGGCCTAGATTTGCTTGTTCTAGGCATTTTGTATAAATGGATTCATATAATATATAGCCTTCTGTGACTGCCTTCGTCCATTTTGTGTAATACCTTTGAGGTTCATTCATATTGTAGCATATATAGGGCTCATTTCTTTTTTTATTACTGGACAATTTTCCATTTTATAGATATATCACAGTTTGTTTACTCATTCATCAGTTGACGGAAATTTGGGAAATGTAAATTACAACTAGAGTTAGATACTTTTCAGATCCCTCAAAATGGGTATAATGAAAAAAAAATCAGACATTAACAAGTTTGGATGAAGACATGGATAAATTGGAAGTCTTATACATTGCTGATTGGAGTATAAAATAGTGTAGATGCTTTGAAAAATAGTTTGGCAGTTCCTCAAAGCATTAAACATAGAGTTATCATATTACCCAGAAAATATACTCCTAGGTGTCTTCCTACAAGAAGTAAAAATTTAAAGCAAAACTTATACACAAATATTCATTGCAGCTTTATTTATAATAGACAAAATGAGTAACATGCATTTGGTCTTTCTAACACGTATAGTATTACACTTTGTATGATTTTTAAAAATCTTTGTGTTTTAACCGGTATAGTTACAATGATTTATTTTTCAACTTTCTAATCTAAATCAATTTTGACTAGTTTATCTAATGTGGCAGTGTTGAGAATTTTTTTCTCCTAGTATAAACCTAGCACATATAACCATCATTCATTTGTTGGTAAATCACAAATATTTTCTGGGAATCTACTAGAACTCTAGCTTATATAATATTTTTCAAAACACTGAGAACACATTAAGTCTTCAGAGTGTCAGGCACAAAGTGGACACTTAAAAAGCATTTACTGAAATCACAAATGGGTAAATACATGAATATACAGGCATATCTTGTTTTATTGTGCTTACTTTTATTACACTTTACACATGTTGCATTTTTAACCAATGGAAGTCTTGTGGCAAACCTTTGTCAAGCAAATCTATTGGTACCATTTTTTTTTTCAACAGCATGTGTTTACTTTTTGTCTCTTTGTCACATTTTGGTAACTTTTGCAATATTTCAAACCCTTTCATTATTTTTATATCTGTTATGGTCATTGGTAACAGATATAAAAACACTTTGATACTACTATTATAATTGTTTTGGGGGCCACAAACCATATCCATATAAGATGGTGATATGGTTTGACTGTGTCCTCATCCAAATCTCATTTTGAACTGTAGTTCCTATAATCCTCATGTGTCACAGGAGGAACCCAGTGGGTGGTAATCAAATCATGGGGGCGGTTACCTCCATGTTATTCTCGTGACAGTGAGTGAGTTCTTTTGTGAGCTAATGGTTTCATAAGGGGCTTTTACTCTACCTCACTCTGCACTTCTCCTTCCTGCTGCCATGTGAAGAAGAATGTGTTTACCTCCCCTTCCCCCATGATTGTATGTTTCCTGAGGCCTCTCTAGCCAGGCTGAACTGTGAGTCAATTAATTCTCTTTCCTTTATAAGTTACCCAGTCTCAGGTATGCCTTTATTAGCAGTGTGAGACTAATACAGATGGTGAACTTCATAAACGTATTGTATGTTCTGACTGCCTTACCCATTGGCCGTTCCTTCATCGCTTTCCCTATCCTCAGACCTTCCTGTTTCCTGAGACACAATAATACTGAAATTAGATTCTACAATGGCCTCTAAGTGTTCAAGTGAATGGAAGATTCTCATGTTTTTCACTTAAAATCAAAAGCTAGAAATGATTCAGCTTAGTGAGGAAGGCATGTTGAAAGCCTGACAGATCCAGAACTAAACCTCTTGCTCCAAAGAGTTAAGCATGTTGGGAATGCAAGGAAAAGCTCTGGAAGTAAATTAAAAATGCTTCTCCAATGAACACACAAATGAAAAAGAGAAACGCCTTTTTCACTGATATGAAGAAAGTTTTACTGGTCTGAATAGAAGATCAAAGTGGTCACATCATTCATGAGGCCAAAGACAAATGAAGGCTGAGAAAAAAGAGAAAGCTGCAGAAGAAAAGTTCAAAGATAACAGAGGCTGGTTAATAATGTTTAAGAAAAGAAGGCCTCTATAACATAAAAGTACAAGTTTAATTAGTAAGCAATGATATGAAGATACAAGTTATCCAGAAGCCGTAGCCAACATAACTACTGAAAGGTGGCTACACTATAAATAAGAGCAACAATGACATCATATTTTCAGTGTAGATTAAACAGACTTGTATTGGAAGAAGATGGCATTGGGACATTCATAGCTAGCAAGGGGAAGCCAATGCCTGGCTTTAAAACTTCAGAAAAGTGAACTGATTCTTTTGTTAAGGGATAATGCAGCTACTGACTTTAAGTTGAAGCCAATGCTCTTTTACCATTCTAAAAATTCTTGGGCCCTTAAGAGCTATGCTAAATCTACTCTGTGTTCTTTAAATGCAACAACAAAGCCTGGATGACAGCACATCTGTTCATAGCACTTTTTTATTGGATATTTTAAGCACAATATTGAAACCTACTGAAATCATTCTTATAAACTTTACAAGATTAATCAGAGAAAAAGGGAGGATGGAAACAAAATCTAACCAAGTTCATAGCACAATGAGCATAAATTATTATGTCAACTTGCTCTCTGATCGGCTTCCTCATAGTTGTTCATTGCTTATTGCCCCAGAATTGCATAAACCTTGTCACAAGATTATAGTTCCCCTTAACTGTTCTATAGTTAACAATTTGAACAGTGTGAAACTTATGTTTTCAGTTTCAGATATTATTTCAGGCCTTGCATAATGATGAAACTACTGATGTCAGGGGTCCGAAGGAGCCCACCAGCAGTTGACTCACCAAATAATGCAAAGGATTTTCATTTCCTGATGATTTCATCCCTCTTAGCCTGACCAGTCAATTATTCAAATTTTACATCCCCTTGCCCACCACAATCTCCATAAAACCCCAGCCCAGAATTCCTCAGAGAGATGAATTTGGGGGTCTCCTTCTATGTCCTGACTCAGCTATCCTGTGATCATAAAGTCTTTCTCTGCTGCAAACCTTGCTGTCTCAGTGTATTGCTATGTTACAGTGCAGCAGCCATACAAATCTGTTTCTCCTTTAATACTATTGCTCAGAAAAATGATTCCCTTCAAAACATTATTGCTTATTGACAATGCACCTAATCACCCATGAGCTCTAGTAGAGATATTCAAAGAGATTAATGTCATTTTCATGCCTGCTAACACAATGTAGAATCTACATCCCAGAGACCAAGGAGAAATTTGACTTTAAGCCTTATTATGTAAGAAAGATATTTTGTAAGGTTATAGCTACCATAAGTAATAATTACTCTGATGGATCTAGGCAAAATAAATTAAAAATTTTCTGAAAAGGATTCATCATTCTAGATGGCATTAGAAACATTCATATTTAATGAGAGGAGATCGATATAGTAACAGTAACAAGAATTTGGAAGGAGTTGATTTCAGTCCTCTCCTATGACTTTAGGAGGTTCAAGTCATCAGTCTGGAAAGTAACTGTACAGGATCTGAAAATAGTAAGTGAACTAGATTTCAAAGTGCATTCTGAAGATGTGACTGAATTGCTGCATTCTCATGATAAAACTTTAATGGGTAAGGAATTGCTTCTTATGGATGAGCAAAGGAAGTGGTTTCTTGAGGGAAAACTGCTCCTGGTAAAAATGCTGTGATGAACATTGTTGAAATAACAACAACAAAGGTTCTAGAAGATTATATAAACTAAGCTGATAAAGCAGCAGCAAGGTTTAAGAGAATTGACTCCAATTTTGAAAGAAATTCTACTGTGCATAAACTTTTATCAATCAGCATCACATGATACAGAGAAATATTTCAGAAACGGAATAGTCAATCAATGCACAAAAAAGTCACTGCTGTCTTATTTTGAGAAAGTCCCGCAACCATCCCAATCTTCAGGAGCAACCCTGTTCAGTCAGCAGCTATCAACATCAGGGTAAGATACTCTACTCTATCAGCAAAAAGATTATGGCTTGTTGAAGGCTCAGACATCTGTTAGCATTTTCAATAAAGTATTTTTAAATTAAGATATGTACATTATTTTTTAGATATAATGCCATTGCACACTTTGATTACAGTATAGTTTAAACAAAATTTTACATACACTGGGAAACCAAAAACATTGTATGATTATTTTTATTTCATTTGTCGGGAACTAAACTCACAAAACCTTGTAGGTATGTCTATACTGCCCACGTCTTCAGAATGTCTAAAGACAGCTATGGCTGGGCACAGAGACTCACACCTGTAATCCATGTATTTTGGGAGGCCAAGGCAGGTGGATCACCTGAGATCAGAAATTTGAGACCAGCCTGGCCAACATGATGAAACCCCGTCTCTACTAAAAATACAAAACATTAGCTAGGTGTGGTAGCCGGCAGCTATAATCCCAGCTTCTCAGGAGCTGAGGCAGGAGAATCGCTTGAATTCGGGAGGCAGAGGTGGCAGTGAGCAGAGATTGCACCACTGCACTCCAGCCTGGGCAACAAGAGGTAGAGTCAGTCTCAAATATAAATAAAATAAAAATAAAAATAAATAAAAGGAGCACATATAAGTATTGTAGTCCTCTCACATCTTTTATGCGGTTTCAGCTACCTGTGGCCAACCACGGCCCAAAAATATTAAATGAAAAATTCCAGATATGAATATTTTATAAGTTTTAAATTGAGCACAATTCTGAGTAGTATGATGAAATCTAGTGCTGTCCAGCTTCTTCCTGCCTGGGATGTGAACCATCTCCCCAGCATATCCACAATAAATAGTATTTATGTATAAGAAAATATATATCATTTACATGATTTGGTACTTTTTGTGGTTTCAGGCATCTAGCAAGGGTTTTGAAACATATTTCCTATGAATAAGGGGGGACTACTGTATTACACAGAGGAGAATACAGAATGCTACATAGCAAAGACATTTTGATTATCTCCTCTTCTAAAAACTCGTAGCATTCTTAGCAATGAATATTCTATCTCACAGTTTGAGAGTATTTTCTTGTCTTTCAGTGATTTATAACTTCATTAGTTCTTTTATTCAAGTTTTTTTCTTATTTTATTATCTTATATAAATGCTCATATGCTATTGACTCAAGATGATTAATCAAGAATTTTATTTTTTATTTATTTATTTGACACAAAGTCTAGCTCTGTCTCCCAGGCTGGAGTGTAGCGGAGTGATCTTGGCTCACTGCAACTACCACTTTCTATGTTCCAGCAAATCTCCTGCCTCAGCTACCTAAGTAGCTGGGATTAAAGGCCCACACCACCACACCTGGCTAATTTTTGTATTTTTAGTAGGGAAGGGGTTTCAAAATGTTGGTAAAGGCTGGTCTCGAACTCCTGACCTCGTGATCCGCCAGCCTTGGCTTCCCAAAGTGCTGGGATTAAAGCCTGAGCCACTGCGCCTTGCCAATCAAGGATTTTATCAACACAAATGTTTGTGCCCATAGTTCATATTATTTTTGTCAAAATTCAACTATATTCCTTCTGTAGAACACCTTAACAGGATCATTTCTCTATATTACTTATTTTTTTATCTTCTTTTCTTTCAACATAAAAACATAACTGAATGTGTCCACATATGTGACATATATTGCACAAAATACTTCCAAAAGGAAGTTGACTCACAGCTGTCTTTAAGTCAGCTTTCTATTATTAATTCAAAATCCATTTCATTCATAAAGATCACATTATGAGAGTGAGCTACATATATTAACTGAGCATTTTGTTCACAATTAAAGGTAAGTAATTTAATTCCAAATTGAAATTTCATTTCAATAGTCAATCTGTAATATGTTGCATGGAAAATAATCAGTTTATTAAATAGTTTTGCTGACATCATACAATTTTGAAGTGAGAACCTTATATCAATAAAATTAGCAAAGTCACACTGGTTTCAAACATTTCACTGTGTGCAGTAATATAATTTCTTCCTAACAACAATTCAATGAAATATTATTAGTTTTATTTACCAATGAGCAAATCAAGGTTTAAAGAAGTTACATAATTTTTCAAGGTCACATAGATAGTATGTGGCAGAGTCCAACACTGGCAATTTTAATCACAATGTTACATTGGCTATATTGGATGTTCTTGGTGTAGTAGTCACCGAATAGATGATTTTCCAATACATAAATTTATTTGATTATTCTAATATTATCATCAACTAAAAAAATTAAACATAATTGAGCTCCTGCAGACAGGACCCACATGTTTTCACCTGTTTTTAGCCTCAAATTCCAGCATGATATTTACATCTATTAGGTGCTCAAAACTCTTGAATGAGTAGTTTCAGATATAAATCTTTTCACCTCTTTTCCGTTTGTGAAACTATAGCCAATCATAAATATTTCCTTTTATAAAGGCTCAAAATTATGTGAAAAATAAGAAGAGAGGATGAAGGCTTATTTCTAAACATTTGCTTATCTAAATTTACACACTGTTTAATAAATATTTGATAATTGTACCTGAAGGGAAAGGTTAAGTGAGGAAGTGGTTTGTGGCTTATGAGAGAAACATTCCCAATCCTGTAATGCAACACTTTCCCCATTACCACATGTTGTTACTTCAGATTTTCTAAAGCTAGATTTATTTTTCAGATTCATAAAAAATTAAGTTGCTTTTGATAGGATCCTACAGTGCAGGTACTCATTTAATTAGTATGGAAATTACTTTGGAAATTAAATAGTAACAATGAACCAAAGGTCTTTAAAATTAACTGGAAGCAAGTGTTTATTGCTTTTAGAGACCTTTACATCACAGCAAATGTATAGTAACTAATTAGCTATCTTAAAACTGTAATTATTGTTTTCTGCTGAAATCATCTTCATTAAAATAACCTTCAAAGGGAGGGAAAATAACAAGGATATCTAATATTTTCTTTCCTAGTTTATTTTATACTTTAAGATTATAAAAACAATCATACATTATTCTCCTCTCTTTTCTTTCTTCATTTAATCACTATAGTATATTTAATATTTAGTATTTTTTCATGTCTTCATATAATTTCCACATAAGAATATCTTTAAAAAGAATGTGCAGTATTTTGGAGAATACTTATCATGTTTTTGATATGTATTTTATTCTGATAGACTTTATAAATTCCTTAAATTTTATATATAATTTATTGTAAAATATCCACTTTATTCATCAATTTACTTATAGTAACTATATTAGTTATAACTTTTGATTTTGCAAACAAGGCTCCAATGGTCATACCTATATATGTTTGTTTGGGTAGATGAGTGAGGATTTTTCTAGGGTCCTGGCTCAGAGGTGAATACTAGGGTCATTATTTTCTAGTATTGTCAACTTCCAGTTTTCTATCCAACAAATTTGTACAAATTCTGAATTCCACAAGAATTATTCAATAATATATCAAATACTTTAATTTATAACACACTTTATGATTGTTAATCTGAAGTATGTTAAATGATTACTCTAGATTATTTTGGTTTGCATCTTCCTAATTATTTACAGAACTGAGCATATATTACATAAAGCTTTCTGTTTTGGGTAAATTTTATTTATTTTTTTGGTAATTAGTATGTTGAACTGTTTGCCATTTTTGTTTGCTGATGTTGAATATGTGGTAAAAACAAATTGTCTGATTCCAAGACTTAAAATTTCACTTCACTGATGGCTATATTTTGTGAAATAAATTTTAAATTAGTATATTCAAATTAATTTTTTCTTAGTTAAATTAGTTGTGCTTTTCTCTACCCTTTTATTAAAGGCATAAACGCACTCTTCCTTACTTTTTATTAGTTTCAAAGATTTGACCTTCTTATTTAATATTAGCAGTTTCAATTTGTATAAGGAATATATCTAAAGTAATGTTTTCATAAAAAGCCTCTATTATATAAGTATCACCTTCTAAATAGCACATTATTTCTTGAATAACTTGAAAGGACTCTTTCTGAGGTACTCATTTGTTCATGCTATGTAGCAAATTTTATTTGAAAATATTTAGAGACAATCACGTTGTTTTAGTTTTTCCATACAAATCTTCTTTCACAATTTCATATGATGACAAGAGTCTTTAATCTGTTTTTTCCTAAAAGTTCTCTCTTGAAGTCATTTTTTCTTTATTGTAATTACCAGGGCTTCTGAAATCATGTGTAAAATAGCAGTGATATAAGGCATTCATACTTATTCAAAGCTTTGGTGAGAAAGCTTGTAAAGTGTCACCATCAAGTCTTATAGCTAAACACCTTTTGATAGATATCCTTTTTCAGGTTAAGCAATTTTCCTTTATTATTGATTTCTTAATAGATATTTTTGCTGGAATTTATGCTTTATAAGAACAAGATTTAAAAAAAAAACAAAACCTTTTTCATTGTATCTCCAGGGCCTGAAATTGTAACTGCCTGATACATAGTAAGTCTAAAATATATAGATGTTGAATGATTGATTAAATGCCCTTTCGGTTTTTGTTAATGTGGTTTTTTTCTACGTGTGAAAATTATCATATATATTTTTCGTACTTTCATCTATGAAAGTGGTATTTTATATTTAGAAATATTCTCTTTTGTCTGGATGAACCACCTCCAATAAAAATTCCAAAAATAAGCACACTGCTGGCATGTGTGTGCATGTGTGTGTGTGTCTGTGTGCGTGTGTGGACGTGTGTGCGTGTGTGTTTGTGTGTGTGCATGTGTTAGTATTTTATTTAGCATTTTTGAATATGAGCATTTTACTAGATTAGTCTATATTTTATTTTCTTATTTTGTCCATGCCTGGCTTTGGTTATAAATATTTATACTAGCTTAAAAATATAAGAATGATGTTGTAGTTTATAGAGTTTACACAACATTACAATTATCTCTTTCATAAGGTAGAGCAGATACTGTTAATGTCTCACTAATAAATATTCTCCCCTTATTTCTCAGCAATAGAAGTTTATCTGAACATATGATCACTCAGTATAAAGACAATATTTCCTAGTCTCTCTTGCAGATAAGTGTGGCCATGTACCTAAAATTTGGGTAGTGGAATGTAAGCAGAAGTAGCCTCTTATGGCATCTGTCTTTTAATGGGGACTGCAGACCTTCTTCTACCATTTTCTTCATTCTTTTGCTTTGAATATAGTTCCATGATTAATCATGATGGGTCCATCATGACTGAACATTACCATAGCAGACCTCAACAGCTTACTTCCGGAATTTTACATGAGCTTTTATCTTACTTATGGTAATGTGCTTTGGGAACTGGTTCCCTGCTGTCAAACATATTTCCTAACTAACTAGGACACATGTGACAAAACCTAGAATACATTCATGCATACATACATACAAAATAGTATTGGCTTAGTAGTCAAACATTAAGTATCAAGAATTAAGTATGAAAGGCTAGGAAGCTGAACATCCTTGTTAAGCAAAAACAAAAGTTTTCACAAAAGAAGAGGAATCCTGAAATCATGAGAGTTTATATAGCAGCGGTCACATCTACTGCTTCTATACCAGAAAGACAGAAGTAGAACATTATTCTCTAATGTAAACATATCTTCTCCCTCAGGGTGAGATATGAAAGTTGTCTCTGGGTTTATTATCATAGAATGAAAGCAAATACTATGTCTTACATTCAATAGGACTCATTCTGAGAACTACGAGTAAAGCTGTATTATTTGATTGCATTGGAAGTTTACTGCTAATAGGAAAGGAATTGTTTAGGATTATTTCATTATAACTGAAACTAATTGAGTTAAGTTATAATGCAAAAGATGTTGTTTGCATTTATCTAGCAAAGCAAACCAGGGTATTATTTTTTTTTAATTTTACTCTCCTGTAGATTTATCCAGTCTGATAAAATTAATGAATTAGAAAGAGAATAGATCAAACCTCTAATAAGACGTATATTCTGATTTTTTTTACATTATAAACATCATGAGTGATAGGACAATGTGATACTTGCACTATCAATATGAGTACAGTGAGAGAAACAGGAATCACTTTAGGTATTTTTAAGCCAGAATGGCTTTTATGTAGATATTTAAATACTAACGAAGTTGTTGAAATGCCTGTAGGAGCAGCCAAAACTGTAAGTCTAGAAGGAGTACTAGAAAAATTGAAACAACAGAGTCACTAATAATCTACTATCCATGAAATTGCAACACAAGTCTTGAGTACAAGAATATATATCTTTATATGTATACACAAAGATAGAATCAAAAATCCTTCATTCTTCTGCTGCTGCAGTTGTTCCTGAGCATCCATTTTTTAGCCAAAACTCTGTAGGAAAACTTTCATCAACAAGTTTGCCAGCAGAAAAGAAGTTAATAAAGGACTGTGGAGGCCAAAGCAAGTTCATCTTGGATGCTAACCCTCCATGTTGACTTCTGACTAACCCCAATTCCAGGAAACCCTCTAAGATTTCCAGTTTATCTATTGTTCCTTGTGTAAGAGCACATACTTATCATAAATATGGGCTTTAGGTTAAAACAGCCTTGATGTTACTGTACTTCAATTGTCCTACAAATCCCTTCTGCACCACCCCTCCACTATGGCATATAAGCCCTGTGTCTAGGGGGTAATGGTGCAGGGATCCATCATCTTGCCTCACCCCTGCCTAAGACACAGACATGGTTCCTGTTTCTAAGTCCCTATTAATTGTTTACTTTTGAGAAACTGGATTTGTCAGTGTCTTTCTTTGGCCTCGCAGCTTCTTCAGATATTAGGGGTATGTTTACGTTTACATAGGTGTGCCCACTTTGAAACAAGGGTAGAAGATGGCTTCTATTCTATTTCTAATTTCAAATCACATATGAGTTCATCTAACAGGTATAAATTGGTTGTCACCTAGAATCCTAGCAAGAGGGAGTCTGGTATCTTGTTTTTAATATATTAGCCTTTCTGGTATGTGAGGAAATATTAGAAAATGATTGGAAAGAAGATCTATAAGAATGACATTGCTTATTTATTACAATGTAAATGTCAAAAGGACAGGAATGTTTTCCTGATTTGTTCATTATATAGCCTCAGCCTCAAAAACACTTTCTGGCTGATAGCAGACACTCAATGGATGCTTTCTGTATTAGAGATTATTTTGTTGAATAATAAATATGTAATGAATTATTTGGTACATACTCACTAAATACTTAGTATTGATGTTGCTTGCTTTTAACCAGATTATGGTGATTTTCCTACAATCCAAACACATGCATACAAACACACACTTGTAAAACTAAAATGAAAATATTGTTACCTATATTTGCTATTTGGCATTTTAATTTAATGTCTATGAAGTTTTAAAACTAATTTCTCATATCCCTTATGTCTTCAATCCTTTTATCCATCCTTCTTTCCTTTCCAATGATGCAATGCCCCTTGAATCTTTGATATGACCCCTTCACTACTAAGTTATCTTCTAAGAGTTCATCTCTCCTAAATTCCTCTAATGTCTGGTAACAACTTACTTTCATTCCTCATATGCACTATTTGCAACATACGTCTCTCATAATGCATTGCTGCTCTATACCACCTTATAATCTCAGATCTTCACTGATGCTCCCACCTGCAGCTTATCACTGGGTCTTGACATTTCAATAAAGTAACACTGATCAGCCATTTTATACTCTGCAAGCAATTTACATGTGGTTGTAGCCTCCTATTATCCTGTCAATAGTAGCTGACATCACATTAAAAAGGACTTTTCAGTCCAAAGTCTATTTTTCTATTAAATATAACATACAATAAATGGTATAGTGGGCTCTATTATCCCACATGGTAATATTAGACTATAACTTCTTTGCTGTTTTAAAGCAGTTGTCCTAGATGCCCACGTGCTCCAGAAAGTTCAAAAGAAGCAACAAAGTCATATTTTCATTTATCAAAACCAGAGACCATATATAGGCTCTTAAATTAAATATTGAAATATATATGATCAAGCAGGAATTTTATTAGGAGGCATCCTTTTTGGAAAACAAGTGTGCAACAGAAGAAAAGAATGCAGACCTGGGCAGATGGAAAAGTTGATTTGCAATGCAGTCTTGACAAAGGACTCACACAATCTCTTGGAAAACTTTGAAGACAGAATAATCCTGCAGAATTTTTCTGCTTTGCATAGAAGCACAAATATAAATGCATTTCACATTCTTTATTTGTTTGGGTATAGTTTTCTATAGCTCTATATTGCATCTTTGTTAATGTATATATTAATATATTTGAGTTGCACCCTTGACCAGTTTTCATTTAAGGATGTGTAGTGGATACTGTGATATGCCACCTAAACCTCCATTCAAGACAAAAAGACTTAATTTTCCAATTGCTGGGACTGCCAGCAGGCATCTTTCAGTTTCCAATTCTATTTATATATCACCCTTGACTAGACAGATTTGCTTCACTCAGCTTCCCTGGACAGCTTACCTCTAATGAGGTAGGCTACTGAGTGTTTGATAATATAATGTAAAGATGTGCGTCCCTTGTTCCAATGTAGGACACCTCTGAAGAGCCATCCCAGTTTCAGAGCTCTCTGTTGGATCATTTGAGATGATTGTGAAATTAAAGTGAAGCCTGACTTATTTTTCTTCCCAATTATCTTTATCCCCTGTCCACAGATGTTTACCCATAGATAAACATTTTTCTGGTAAATATTTTATGTAATAATATCTGTCTCCAAGTTTGTCTTCCAGAGAATTTAAACTATAAAAGATCAAAATGTTTTCAGACTGGAGAATATCCTAGGATTTTGCGTGTACTGCCAAATAGGAGTTAGTAAATAATTTTGTGAAACAAGTTCATGCCATTAAAATAGAAGTTGAAAACAAGACGCTATGATGAAATGCTAAACAAAATCATTTATACTAAAATTGCCATCAGAATTCAGAGAAGGAGGAAATAATTTAAGGCTGTCAGAGACAGGGAGATTTTTATGGAAGAGAAATATTGAGCTCAGCTTTGATGAGGGGACAGGATTTTGACAGATGAAAGGAATGAAGAGCATTCCAAGCAAGGTGTACATTGTTGAAATGAAGAGCATTCCAAGCAAGGTGCACATTGTTGAAATGAGCATTAAGCCTGGTGAGTTTCTGGTATTCATCATCTATCAATATCAGAGTGACTTGGTAGTACTTGGAAAAATGGCAATCAAATAGCTCTTATTCAGTTGCTCTAAAGTATACTTTTATGATTTTTTTCCCTGAAAAGCCCTTAAGTTGATTGTGTCTCTTATCACAGTTTCTATCAAATCTTTAGATTTAATGAGCTTATTACTGGTTTAAGTAAGCTGCCACTGGAGAGCTGTCAACCTAAAATAATCTCACATGTTCTCATTTGAGGAACCCTCCCAGGAAATGGATGATCAAGGAAATGATTACTCTTAAAGTAAAAGTGTTTTATGAGATTCTAAAGAGAAAGTGTGTCCATAGACCTTTACCTTGTCATTTTCTCAGACTAGAACATGTTTTTATCAATTAAGGCATACCTAAATATATTCATACTTACATTAAAATATAAGTAACACATAGAATCAGTTTTGACATACTTTTCATACATAAAGATTAGGTATCTTAGGGAGACCACGTTTCTAAATGATAATTAGTGAAGATGTGTCCTATCTTCAGGTACAGAAAAAGAGATCTAAAGGGGCAACTTAATATATTTGACATCTTTATTTTTATACATGCTTTTCCACAACTTATATAGTCATTTCAAGATTTACAAAATAGTAGGCACAATTGTTAGCTCATTTTTTAGTTCAAAACATGTATAAAAATAGGGAAACTTTTCATTAATAAAGTTTGGCTCCCTATAGTAGTCATTTGTAAAAAAAAAAAAACATAGGGAGGGAGAGGCTGCTGTGATAAAGATAAGGCTTTTTTATATAAAGCTTTAAGACTCAGGGGAGTCACTCAGTTTCCTCCTTGAGCATATAGCTAAAACAAGGCAGCCACAATACAGTTAAGTCATGGTCCCAAAGAATTTATTACTACTGCATCCATTACCAGCCACATATGTTCAAGGAATTAAGAGAATCTTGGCTAGGCACAGTGGCTCACACTTGTAATCCCAGCACTTTGAGAGGCCAAGGCGGGCGGATCACGAGGTTAGGAGATCAAGATCATCCTGGCCAACATGGTGAATCTCCATCTCTACTAAAAATACAAAAATAAGCTGGGCGTGGTGGTGTTTGCCTATAGTCCAGCTACTCAGGAGGCTGAGGCAGGAGAACTGCTTGAATCCAGGAGGTGGAAGTTGCAGTAAGCCAAGATTGTGCCACTGAATCCAGCCTGGCAACAGTGAGAGTGAGATTTGCCCCCCCCCCAAAAAAAAAAAAAGAATCTTATCCCAATAATACAAGGAAAAGAATGGCAATGTTTACCACTACATTCCTTTTGGTCAATTCCATTGAATTAAATTGGCTCCTGCCTTTTCTGTCTGGTTTGTTGAGGCCATATGGGTGAGTTAAGTAACTCTTAGATTAGAGTATTTTGTATCATTCAGTTTATCTGGCTGACTTAGACAATTTCAGGATCACTGTATAGCCATGTGATATGGTTTGGCTGCATCCCCACCCAAAATCTCATCTTGGGTTGTAATCTCCACATGTCAAGGGTGGGATCAGGAGGAGTAATCATGGGGGCAGTTCCCCTCATGCTGTCTTCGCAATAGTGAGTGAATGACATGAGATCTGATGGTTTGATAAATGTGTTTGCACTCACTTTGTCCTGCAACCCTGTGAAGAGGTGCCTGTTTCTCATTTGCCTTCTGCCATGACTGTAAGTTTCCTGAGGCCTCCCCAGCCATGTGGAAATGTGAGTCAATTAATCCTCTTTCCTTTAAAAATTACTCAGTCTTGGGTATATCATCTTAGCAGTGTGAGAATAGACCGATACACTATGTTTGTCAAAACACATTAAGTCTAATTCTCAGCTACTGTATATGGAATGTTTAATTCAACTAAACTGAATGAAATACAATACAAGTAATAAGTAATTGTAGTGTGATTACTGTTTGCACAGCATTCTCTAAACATCATGGAGGGCAAATAAAGTAAAATAAATGGAACTTATATTAAAAAATTAGACAGATGTTTTAAAATTCACACGCCCAATTTTATACTCCAGGCTTTCTGTAATAGAACAACAACAGAAACTAGATATGTGAGTCTACTTCTTTGCACACTGAAAATTGCCTTCAAATGCATAATTATTTAAGACTAACACCATCTTGTTTTGTAAAGTAAATTTTAAGAAGTAAATGTGGTGAACACATTGTATCTTAACACAAATAACATAAATATAATGGTGATAATGAAGAAATTAGTTTTGACCCTGAAGATCTCTGAGATCCATCTTAAACTGTCAGTTTTTTCTTGAATATGAAAACATTATAAAATAAAACCTAAAATGTGAAAAAAAGTTAATGTGGGGAAATGCATAGAATTATAGAATTATTAAACCAATAGCTGGCACCAACTCCAACTGGCTCTGTTATTATTCACAGCAACACTATAAGTACTCTTATTATTTCCTTTTCTCTGATGAGAAAACTCTAAAAATCAAGGTTAAATAACTTCCACAAGAAAACAGAGCTCGTAAGTACTGAGGCTGGGATTCAAAGTTGTTCCAGCTCCACAGTCCGTGCTCTTAACCTTTACTCTGTGCTGTCTTTTTAATGTTTGTTTATCAACAAAACATACACAAGCAAACAATATTAGGAAAAGAACCTACAACTATTTTGTTAAATGTGACCCTTGGTACTGCATAAAACACATTTAATCATTTCATTTAGCTAAATGTAAGCACTTCACATTTGTAAATGATGTTATTGTTTAACAGTTATTTAGTGACCTACACATGTGATAAAACTATCTGGTAAGAGAATCAGTAGTTCATAAAATATTAAAGAAATTTAGTAAAATTAGCCAATTTTAGTCATTTTTTAAGAGACAGGTTCGTGCTCTAATGAAATAATCATAACTCACCCTGGCCTTATCCTCCTGGGTTCAAGAAATCCTCCTGCCCCTGTCTCCCAATTGACTATAGCCAATTGTTGGCATGCCAGGTTAATTTTTAAAAATTTTTGAAGAGACATGGTTTTGCTATGTTGCCCACACTGGTCCCAAACTTCTGGCCTCAGGTGATAGTTCTGCCTAGGTCACCCCAAACAGTAAAATTACAGGTGTAAATGACCACCCCCCGTCCATTTATCGTCTTTCCAAAGTGATTAAATGATTTACCAGAACTAAAAGTACTTGTTTGAAGAACCATTAGTAGACTTTAAGTCTTGTAACTTACAACCCAATGCTTTTTCTAATTTTCTGTCATGTTGCTGTTACTGTATCAAGAAATAGAAATTCAAAATTCTATATTTGTGAATGAAATAATGGCATTCACAGCATTATTTCATATAATGGAGTTGGAGACCATTATTCTAAGTGAAGTTATTCAAGAATGGAAAACAAAATATTGTATGCTGTCACTTATTAGTGGGAGCTAAGCCATGAGAATGCAAAGGCATCAGAATGATATAATAGACTTTGGGGGCTCGAGGGAAAGGGTGGGAGTAGGGTGAGGGATAAAAGACTGCACATTGGGTACAGTGTACACTGCTCAGGTGAAAGGTGAACCAAAATCTAAGAAATCACCAATAAGGAACTTATACATATAACCAAAACCACATGTTCCCCAAAACTATTGAAATAAAATAAAAAGGTTCTATTTCCATGTGTGTAAACAGGCATTTAGTAATGCTTGTGGTGATGAAGGTATGATAAACAATGTTTCACGTCACTTTTAATTTATTCTAGTGTATCTGCATCTCACTGTGGGAATTTTAAGGAAATGTTCAATAGAAATTCTTGCTGATGACAGATTATTTTCCACTTGAATGGGTTATATTGATATGCTCAAGAAATGGGACAGTGCTATGAAAATTTGAGAACAATATTAGCTATCATGACATATTGGCCATTCATCTATTATATTAACATAAATCAGGTAACTGTAGTTGGATCTTATATAACATCATTTCTGGAATATAGTGATTTTCTTTACCATTGGAGAATTCCCAGAGAACAATTAAATATAAGATTATTTTTACTTATTTTGTATGTGTTCACAATAAAATTTATCTCACAGTATCTAAATATCAGCCTCACTTGGGGGAAAATAATGCATATAAGATATTTCAAAATAAATTTAGATCTGTTTCCATCCATATAAAATTAGCTTATGTCAACTTCCTCTTGCAATTACCATGTTGTTTGAAAAACCTACTATTCTCTTACTGCTAATTAAAATTCCAAATACCAGTTGGATGTTTCAACAAAATCTGTATTCATTTCCTTAATACATCCACTCTTTAACTCTATACAATCTATGAATTGTAATTTATTCTGTAATGTGACACAATGTCATTTTTAATAGAATTTAACTTAGTTTTCCTTTTCAAGGGCAAAAAGTGTGGCCTGTTTTCAATTCTTTTAAACAACATACTTGGTCTTAAATGTAAGATACTTCCATTTTCCCTTTTCAGTCACATCTTAGAAAATATCATCTGCCATATTCTCTATGTTGTCTGAAATAGCTAAGGGTTATTGTATTCATTCTGTGTTCACTGAAAAAATGTTAGCCTAACTTTTAAATTAATATCAAAAATATTTTCTAAGCAAGTAAGAGAGACCTATGTGCATATTTGAGTTAGGTGGATGAGGATTATTTCTGAAATTTCAGGTCATAAAAGCACTTTGGATTAGTTCCATTCCTAAAAATCAATAGGAAGGGTGGAAAACAAGCTTGGTGAAATTCTTTAAAGATGGTAACTGATGTCTCAAATTAAACTTCATGTGAAAATATTCCTCAAGAAGATGATGAATGAAACATATTCCACAAATTACTGCTCAGCAATCTCTTTGTTTCAAAGCAATGTTCACTTCTCTTTGTGATTTTCTTAAAGTTTGTCTTGGATTTACAAATAATGTTTACCCCTGTAAACCAGATTGAGCATTATTTATTTCTTCTCTCAAAAATACTGTGTGTTCTTAAAAGATGATTTCTGTTTCATACAAGAATATAAAATAATTGTTGTAAATATATTGCTATGAAATGTGCGACACTTTTACAACCCACATTTTCTTATATGATAGTGTGTAGTATATTCAAGATTATTATATAGTAACAGAGAGAGAAAACTTGGTATCTCATTAGAGATGAGCATAATAATTAGTTCTTGACATATTTCCCCTCAATAAAAATGGTCTTCTAAAATGATACTTAAAATTTGTATTAAATATGATGAAATCATTGACTGTTTACCATATGCAAGTTGGTGAAATATCACTTTTTCAAAATCATTGTTGAAACTCATTCTTCAAATTATTTGAAACAAAGAAATATCCTTTATTAAGTATATGAAATATATTTTCTAGTCATAATACTTGTGTCTCTTAAAATCTTGGTAACTTTCCTATTTATATTTTTGAAATTCTTCTTTCAGTTTTGGTATATGAGTTGTTCACTTTGCTGTATTTTCAAGATGATTTCCTTTATCATTTTGATGTTCTAATACTCTATCTCATGTGTGTCTGTGCCTTTGAGGCTGTGAGTCTCTTTCATAGGTTCCTTAGACTTCAGTGTTCCAGAGCTATTTATTTGCTTTTCTTCCTTCTCCAAATATATATTCACCTTTTCTTTAATCTCTCCTTGTATCTCAAGGGTAAAATACAATGTATTCAACTATATAAATTTCCCTTGCATCTTAGTTATCACTATTCTTTCTCCTACTTTCATAAATGAAATACTGGCAAACTGCTAGCTCTTACAAAAATTCATGCACTCATCTATACTTGCCAGACTCCATTGCTTTTAGGTTCAGCCTACATGACCAGTTTTTGGTTTATTAGATATGGGTAGGAGTAATTTAAGCTACAACCATGGACAGCTCTTAAGATTATCTTACGTAATTCTCTTATTTTCATTTTCTTTGCCAGAGATTCCCCAGCTACAGATAACTTAGAAAAACTTATTCTAAAATGCATAGCTAGAAAAAAAAAGTAGGATAGCTCAACCTGCACTGGACTTTCTCTTAACCTTTTGAAGGGATAAGGAACTGAGAATTATGGCTTTTTGTTCATTTATAAATATGATAGCATTATTTACCTTAAAACAGAAATTAGCATCACATGGTGTTTAGTGGTAACACATTTGGTGAAAGGGACAACTATAATTACTTGTGAGGCCTGCCACCTGCTTACTTTAGCTTTAGAGGAAAGGTTTCAAAAACATGTAAGTGTAGACTATTGGTTATTACTTGCTACATTTGGCAAAATTTAGAATGAGTCAGTCTGCAGGCAAAAAGTACAAATATCAGATTACCTGCAGAGTCTTGTAGATTTGGGAAAGCTGATTGCTTTTTACAGAATTTAAAAATTATTTCAAGGAAACTTATATAATATTAATTGAAATGTAAATTAGTATAGCCATTATGAATAATTGTACAGAGATTACTCAAACAATTAAAAATAGAGCTACCTTCTGATCTAGCAATCCTACTTCTGTTCCTATGTACAAAGGATCTGAAATCAGTATATCAAAGAGTTATCTGTTCTCCCTTATTCATTGTGGCATTATTCACAGTAGCCAAATTATTTGAATCAACCTAAGTTTACAAAATTAGATAAATAGATAAAGAAAACCTGGCACATATACACAATGGAATACTATTCAACCTTAAAATATAAAAAAAAAATCTGCCATTTGCAACAGGGTGGATGTATCTGGAGGGCCCTATGCTAAGTGAACTAAGACACAGAAAGACAAATCCTGTATTCTCTCACATATGTGAAACCTAAAAAAGTTGAACTCTTGAAATTAGAGAGCAGAATAATGGTCCCAGAGGCTGGGGTTCCATGAGAACGAGGAGATGTTGGTCAAGCGGTATAAAGTTTCAATTAGCCAGGAGGAATAGGTTTTCAGAAATCTATTTTGTAGTATAGTGACTATAGTTAATGAAAGTGTCATGTATATTTCAAAATTTAGAGAGTAAATTTCAAATGTTCTCATCATAAGAAATGATACACATGTGAGGTTATAGACATGTTAATTAGCTTGATTTAATTATTCCTTATTTTATGCTTATATCATAACAACACTTTATACTCCATAAATATATACAATTACAGTAGTCCTTCCTTATTCATTATTTTATTTTCTGCTGTTTTATTTATCTGTTGTTCAAAAATAGATGTATACAGTACAATTAGATATTTCGAGAGAAAGACTACACTCACATAAATTTTATTAGATTATATTGTTATAATTTTTTAATCTAATTATTGTTGTTAATCTCTTACTGTCCCTAATTTATAAATAAAACCTTATCATAGGTTTGTATTGAAAAAACTTAATATCAACATAATATATAGGATTTGCTACTATCTGCAGTTTCAGGCATCCATTGGGGGATCTTGGAATGTAACCTCTATTGATAAGAGAGAACTATCGTATATTTTGTCAGCTTACAACACACAAAAGTCTTTTTGATTAGGATCCAAATAGAACTTTTCAGTTGGACAATGTTACAAAAGGCAAAGAAGATAGTCTGGTATTACTTTCCTGTGTAAGACTTTTGGTCTCAAGGTAGCTTTCACCAAAATGAGACAGAAGTGGGTGGATGCAAAGGAAAGAAGTCAAATGGACTTAATAACCATATCAAGAGAAAACACTTTGAGAATGGTTACTTGCACAAGGACGTGACTGCAAGTAAATAAAGCAAAAGCCTATTACATAACCATATGACTAAAGAACCATGAGCAGAGATTAAAATGCACCTTTGACTCTCTGAGCTGTAAACCAAGTTTCAGGATACCAAGCCACCATGCAAGTGATGCACCACAAAGGCAGATTAACCAAGGTAAGTGGAATGGTTTGACTCTGTGTCCCCACTCAAATCTCATCATGAACAGTAATTCCCACCTGTAGAGGAAGGGACCTGGTGGTAGATGATCCAATAATGAGGACATTTTCTCCTGTGCAGTTCTCACAATAGTGAGGGAGTTCTCAGGAGATCTAATGGTTTTTTAAGGAGATGTTCACCCTTCTCTTCACTTTCTCCTCTCTCTCTCTCTCTCTCTCTCTCTCCCCGCCCCATCTCTATCTCTCAATCTCCTGCTGCCTTGTAAATAAGATGCTTGCTTCCCCTTAGCATTCTGACATGATTGTAAGTTTCCTGAGGCCTCCCTGGCCATATGGAACTGTGTGTCAAACCTTTTCTCTTTATAAATTATCCAGTTTCAGGGAAGTATATATAACAGTGTGAAACTGGACTAATACAGTACATTGGTATTGGTAGAGTGGAGTACTGCTATAAAGATAACCTGAAAATGTGGAAGCCACTTTGAAACTAGGTAATGGTCAGAGGCTGGAACAGTCTGGAGGGCTAAGAACGAGATAGAAAAACGTGGGAAGGTTTGGAACTTCCTTGAGACTTGTAGAATGGTTTCGACCAAAATGCTGATTGTGGTAACAACAATGAAGTCCAGGCTGAGGTGGTCTCAGATGGAGATGAGGAACTTCTTTGCAACTGGAGCAAACATCACTTTTGCCATGCTTTAGCAAAGAGACTTTTGGCATTTTGCCCCTAACCTAGAGATCTGTGAAACTTTGAACTCGAGAGAGATCATCTGAAATTGGGACCTATGCTTAAAAGGTACACAGAGCACAAAGGTTTGTAAAATGTGCAGCCTGACAATCTGGTAGGACAGAAAATCCCATTTTCCTAAAAGAAATTCAAGTCAGCTACAGAAATTTGCTTGAGTAGCAAAGAGTGGAATGCTAATTGCCAAGACAATAGGGAAATGTCTCCAGGGCATGTCAGGGATCTTCATAGCAGCACCTCTCATCACAGATCCTGAAGCCTAGGAGAAAAAAGTTTTCCTGGGCTGGGCCTAGGGCCCCATTGTTCTGTGCAATCTCAGGACTTGGTGCCCTGTGTCCCAGCTGCTCCAGCTGTGGCTAAAAGGGGCCAAAGTATAGCTCAGGCCATTGCTTCAGACAGTGCAAGCCCCATGCTAGGGCGGCTCCCATGTGGTGTTGGGCCTGTGAGGGCACAGAAGACAATAGTTGAGTTTTAGAAACCTCTGTCTAGATTTCAGAGGATGTACGGAAACGCCTGGATGTCCAGGCAGAAATCTGCTGCAGGGTCAGAGTCCTTATGGAGAACCTCTGCTAGGACAGTGCAAAGGGGAAATGTGGGGTTGGAGCTTCCACACAGATTTCTTCTGGGGGCAATGCCTTGTGGATCTGGGAAAACAGTGCCACCATCCTCCTGACCCAAGAATGGTAGATCCACTGACAACTTGGACCATGCGACTGGAAATGCCACAGACACTCAATGTCAGCCTGTGAAGAAACTGCCCAAGGCTATAGGATTCTGCCCCTTGCAAAAGTGTGCCCTAGATATGAAACATGGAGGCAAAGAAGATCATTTTGGAGCTTTAAGATTTAATAACTGCTCTGCTGGGTTTTAGACTTGTATGAGACCTGTAGTCCCTTTGTTTTGGCCAATTTCTCCCATTTGGAATGGAGAATGCAGCCAATGCCTATTTCCTCATTGTAACTTAGAAGTAACTAACTTGCTTTTGATTTTACATGGTCATAGGTGGAAATGACTTGCCTTGTATCAGATGAGACTTTGGACTTGGACTTTTGGATTAATGCTAATATGATTTAAGACTTTAGGGTACTCTTGGGAAAGTATGATTGTGTTTTGAAATGTGAGAAAGACATGAGATTTGGGAGGGGGCTGGGGCAGAAAGATATGCTTTGGTTCTGTGGCTGCACCCATATCTTATCTCAAACTGTAATTCCCCATGTGTCAAGGGAGGAACCTAGCAGGAGGTAACTGGATCATGGGGGTGGTTTTCCCCATGCTTATCTGTGACAGTGAGTAAATTCTCACAAGATCTGTTGGTTTTGTGAAAGGCCCTTCTGCCTTCACTCTCTTTCTCTCTCCTGCTGCCTGGTGAAGAAGGTGTTTGTTTCCCCTTTGCTTCTGCCATGACTGTAAGTTTCCTGAAGCCTCTATAGCATGCAGAACAATGAGTCAATTAAACCTATTTCCTTTGCAAATTACCCAGTTTCAAGAAAGGTCTTTATAGCACTGTGAAAATGGACAAATACCATAAGTTTCTCAAAACCATTTCAGATGAACCCAAGGAGGAAATGAAAAAGGGAAAAATCTGTGTGAAGTGTTGGGCCATATACAACAGAAAAAAAAAAACCTGGCAACAGAAATTCTACAAGAAAGAAAAACTAAGCTCTGCTCAAGGAAATTTCTCTTTCCCAGTGTATATTTCTTGAATCAACTTTTCCAGTGAAAAATTAAGGTTTAAAAAATGATTTTCTAAGTTTTCATTTTGTTTTACTGAGTCTATAGTACATTAATCTTAGTAACTCTGAAAACTGTGAAGGATTAGCCAAAATATTTTATAAAGGAAACTCAAAATATTTATTTTTTGTCCTGGATGAATTTCAGGAGAAATTAACTAAGTCTTGGGTATATGCCTCATGGCAATCACATTTTTGAGAAACGGAGTCCTAGTTGATTTTTTATGTCCAAGCTAAATTATGCTGTATAAATGTCAACTAAATATTGGTATCTAATCCCAAAAAGAGACCAGAAAATGAGTCAAAAGCTATCAAATAGGTTTTCATCACAAGACCAGCCACTTTTTGAGGTGGCATTCAGTATTGTTATAGTAAGAATGACACTATTACTTTTGGGAAGTCCCAATGGAAATGAACCCTCTCACCTCACACTGAATTTATTCTGCTTCCCCATGAAATCAGCTGTGTATCTCAATCTTGGCAGCACTCAAAGTAATAACAATGCTCACAAGACATCCACTGATATCCCAGATTCATGTAGAAATCAAAAATAATTGTGCCGGCACTCCACGGTAGTTAAATATGCAATGCACTTTCAATATTACACCACAAATGTTTTGGCATATTTTGAAGGCCTTATGAATACAATTTAATGGGAAATTGGCATAACTTGATATTTAAAGAAAGACCATAATAAGTAGGCTTGCTCCATACAAATGCATGCCATATGGGGTCTGAAAAAATGCTAAGTAAACCATATTGTAATTTCTACTGTGATCAGGGAAATAGAAATATGTAGAGCCTCTCAGGGGTCAGGAGGAAAGAAAAGACTATATGTCCTCTGCACTGGCTCTTTGTCACAGATGCCACAGGTGTTAGGTTAACCTTATGAACCACATGACTAATATTCTTAAATGTTCCTTTTTTTCCTAATTAAGGTCTATTTGTAATGCAGGGCTAAGAAGCACATTTGTATCATACTGAAAATAGCCATTGAGGAAGTGATCATCCACCACTGAGACAGTGCCTGGTATGACACCATGCCAGTTAACTGAATATTCTGGATACAGTATTTATGGATAGATCATAGTAATATGTATTAATTTGTGGAATACTTTTTAAAATTACTTCACATCAACACATATTTAAGTTTCTATTCTTCAAATAATTCTGATATACAGGGTTTAAGTCAGTTTTAGAATTAATAGAAGTGAAGAAGTGGCTTTTCCTCAACTACCAGCTTTAAAAATTGCTATTAATATAATAGTTAACAAAATTCCATTATCAAGCAATGATCCTAGCCATTCATTTAACAAACAGTATTTATTTATTTTGATTTATTTATCTATTATAGGTATTTATCATTCTAGGTACTATAGTAATATACATGAGTAATATGAACAGAATTCTTCCCCAAAGTCCAGCAATGCAATCAGATAATGAACTAATATATAAGTCTCATTAAGTATTATGGAGAAAAATATATAGCCATGGATTAGTAAAGATGTAGTCTGGGGCAAGTTGGGACATGTGCTGTTTTATTTAGGGTTGCTATGAGAGAACTCTTTTTAAAGGCAATTTGTGAACAGAGACCCAAAGAAAGTGAATAAAGGAGACAGACAGATTAGCTATCAGAGAGAAGAGAGTTTTAGGGCAAAGTAATCGCAAGTACAAAGTCCCTGAGGGATGAGTGTTAACATTCTTAACAATAATCCAAGCTTAAGATGGCAGTGGCCTGGACCAGGATGGTGGTAGGGCAAATGGCAATAAATGATCAGATACTAGATATGCTTTGACTTATGTTTCTTATATTTTCTTGATAATATAAGCATACACTATTTTAAAAATATTTCTAGAATTATGTGAATTTATAAGCTAAAATGCACATATCTACATTTGATCTAAAATTATAATTTAGAAAAACAGGAAAACAGGAAGGTCATATTATTTATAAAAGGAAAAACATGTAATATAGGAGAATATTCACTCTGCAGGGCCAGTGGTTAGTGGGAGAAGGAAAAAGATAGAATCTGATATGTGACCAGATATCTCCACTGAGAAACATTAATGGATAAATTTGCATTTCCCTGTCTCATATATAAAAGTTGATTTCATTAGAAATATCCCATCACAGATTATATTACTTGAGTTTTTACATCTGGGCTGTGTAGATATTATAAATTCTCAGAAGTATAATCCTTTAACACAATGCTTTTTTCTGAAATGCATGATCAGACAAACTGGTTTAACATGAACTATTTCTGGGAGATTTATTTTAATTCATTACACTTCTTAAACCCTACAAGACTGTGACAACATCAATTGCTAACCTAGATTTTCTTGCATTTATATGTCCAGAATGTCAGAGATCAGTGGTTGTGGGGACAATTCTAATGGGTAACACTGACCCCTTAGAAAATGTAAGAGGTTTTTTTAATGATCTGGAAACCATCATTCTCAGCAAACTGACACAAGAACAGAAAATCAAACACCGCATGTTCTCACTCATAGGTGGGT
>CAUYLG010047089.1:0-11419 GCA_963573385.1 Cacajao melanocephalus | reverse complement strand
CAGTTCATCACACTCATTCTCTGTCAGGCCTTGTTCTCTTGCTGATGAGGAGCTGCGATCCCCTGTAGGAGGAGAGGCATTCTGATTTTGGCTGTTCTCAGCCTTTTTGCACTGGTTTCTTCCCATTTTTGTGGATTTATCCACCTGTCGTCTTTGTAATTGCTGACTTTCAGATTGGGTCTGAGTGGATGTCCAGCTTGTTGGTGATGAAGTTTTTTCTGTTTCTTAGTTTTCCTTCAGCGGACGCCCTTTCCCCACAGAGCTAGGCCTTCCGGGGTTCAGCCGTGATTACTGTGAAACTCTCAGTCCTCAGCGCTTCCAATTGCTGTTCTCCTTGTGGGGATGGGACCGGCCAAGCCCTCTGCACTGAGAAGTGCTGTGCCGCGCCTGGGCGCAGGCAAAATGGCCACGCCGGCCAAAAGAGCCACTCTGGTGACCCGTGTGGCTCCTCCGCTGTGTAGCTCCCAGTTTGTGGGCAACAGAAATTCGTCTGAAATTGCGGCGTCCACTCGCTCTCTGCGCTTTCACTGGGAGCTACAATCCTGAGCTGCTGCTAAACGGCCATGTTGGATCTCTCTCCGCCCGGTGATGAAGTTTTTTCTGTTTCTTAGTTTTCCTTTGGTGGATACCCCTTCCCCACAGAGCTGGACCTTCCCGGTTCGGTTGTGCTTGCTGTGAAACTCTCAGTCCTCATCGTTTCCAATTGCTGTTCTCCTTGTGGGGAATGGGACCAGCCGAGCCCGACTCAAAGGGCACCCGTCCTGTATACTCCGCACGGAGAAGCACTGTGCCGGGGCACCGGCAAAACAGCTGCGCCGGCCAAAAAAGTCACACCGCAGTGGTGACCCGTGTGGCTCCTCCGCTGGGAATCTCCGGGTCTGTGGGCAACAAAAATTCGTCTGAAAGTGTGGCGTCCATTCGCTCTCTGCACTTTCACTGGGAGCTACAATCCTGAGCTGCTGCTAATCGGCCATCTTGGATCTCTCCTCCTATGCCATATTAATTTAAGGTAGAATTTTAATGTGACTGTGTCAGAATGTGTTTATTCTAATACTTCTTAGAGAACTAATGCTTGGTGTTAGAGTCAGAATATTATTTTTTTATGAAATTTGCAAAATGTACTAACCAGATAAAACTTGAGGAAAACAGATTCATCATACATTTGAGTAAGGTGTCAAAACAAAACAAAATGCTGCACACACACACACACACACACACACACACACACATATGCCTTTGTTTATGTTGTAGAAAATAGTTGTGTTATTAAATGGTCTGGTAGACTGAGTTGGGTGGTCATTTAGATCCTTTCCAGTGAATCAGCCAAAACAGTAAATCTATCCAGGTGATGCCCTTTATACTTCATCATGGTTTATTCAGCTTATTTCAAGTTAGAGATAATTTGACATTTATATATTCGAGTTAGGGATTCATAGGCATATCTAACAGAACAAATTAACTGTATTTGAATCATTGTGGTCAGTTTAATTATGTGGCTGAGTCTGTGTTATTCCAGTGGTTACATGCTCTACTTTGTAGAGATCTGCGTATGTGAGTGTATGTGGATGTGACCATCATGATTATGGAGACTGATACTTAGAATCATTTGCCCCTATTTTTATATGTATTAGCCTTCATTTATGGTCTGCATGATGGGAATTCTTTTGACTGTTAGTAGTCATTACTGACTGTTGTAAGATCATACTGTTATGATTTCTGATATAGTATACAGAAGTCTCAAAGTAAGTTGGAAAAAACATGTAGATTCTTTCCTCCTTTCTTAATATTTTGTTTCATAACTCAGAATCCTGTTGCTAATGTGAAGAAATAGAGGCAGGGCTAGAGAACTATTTTAAGACTTGATTTTAGTAATTCTCAGCCTATGGTACAAGAATCTGTGTGGGTTTTCCGTGTTATTACTAGGAATTTCTAAAATTCTCATGAGTATTGACTATTCAGTGAATTAGTTATCTATACCATACAGATGTATTATTATTGCTTAAAAGTATGTAAAGGCTATATTAAGATTAACAAAATATGATCTTGTTTGTGTTGCTAAATTCAGAGTACCCTTTTATCTTGTATTTTCTTAAATGACATATACCACTGTAGAATTATCATCTTGTAAGTAGTTTGATGTTAAACGTCTTCCTATACTGAAAAAGATTGAGAACACTGCCATATGGTATGTAAGCAGAAACAGCCATCCTCCTAACACTTAGTCAAAATTGAAGACAGACAGTCAAAGGGAGGAAGAAAAGAGGAGGAAGATGGGGAGGAGAAGGAGGATGCCACTATTTTTTTTTTTTTTATGAGACAGTGTGTCACTCCATCACCCAGGCTTGAGTGCAGAGGTGTCTTCCCGACTCACTGCAACCCCCAGCTCCCAGGCTGAAGTGATACTTGTGTTTTACCCTCCCGAGTAGCTGGGACTACTGGCACACACCACCTTGCTCAGCTAATTTTTCTATTTTTAGTAGAGATGGGGTTTTGTCATGTTGGCCAGGCTGGTCTCGAAATCCTGGCCTCAAGTGATCTGCCGACCTTTGGCCTATCAAAGTGCTGGGATTGCAGGTGTGAGCCATTGTGCCCGGCTGCCACTGTTTCTTAAAAGGAAGGGAAGGTTCCTCCATTTCTTAAAGGAGAAAAAATGCCAGTGGGAAAAGGAAATAACAAGAGATGGAACACAGAAAAAAACAGACATAAGTTTCCTACTGTGATGGTTGATACTGAGTGTCAACTTGTTTGGATTTAAGGATACAAAGTATTGATCCTGGGTGTGTCTGTGAGGATGTTGCCAAAAGAGATTAACGTTTGAGTCAGTGGGCTAGGGAAGGCAGATCCACCCTTAATCTGGTGGGCACAATCTAATCAGCTGCCAGCAAATATAAAGCAGGCAACAAAATGTGAAAAGGAGACACCGGCCTAGTCTCCCAGGCTACATCTTTCTCCCTCGCTGGATGCTTCTTGTCCAGATAAATTACCTGTTGTGACTGTCCCGGATGTGCCTGCCTACCAGATACCTGATCTTGCAAGACCATTATTAAAAATCTCCCTTTTGCTGTTCTTTGTGCCTCTAAGTTCATTTTTTGGGTTTGGACAGTTGAGTGTTTCTCACAGCAGCACTAAGTATCATTGTTAAACACTGGGGATAACCTAAATTGTAGGGTAGATAAATTGTGGCATAGTCATATAACAAATTGTTATATTGCTATGAAGGAATTACTGCTACATCCAATAACAGGCAAATTTCACAAACATGATATTGAGCAAAAGATGCCAGTCAGAAAAGTAAATACTATGATACTCTATTTGAATAAAGGTTTTTTTTGTAAAAGCAAAACTAATGTTTGGGGTTAGAGATACCTTTGGGGAAAAGGAGGAGTCATTACTGGGAAGGAGTATAAAGGGAGCTCCTAGAGAACTTGAGAGTGTTCTAAGTTCTTAATCTGGGTGGTAGTTATATGGGGTATATTTAGTTTGTGAAAATTCATCAAGCTATATTTGTGTACTTTTTTGGAGGTATGCCATACTTCAATTAAAAAGATCTCTCTCTCTCTCTCTTTCTGTCTCTCACACACACTCTCATACACACACGGACACACACATACACACACACACACACACACACACACACACACACACACCCCAATCTAATCAACATGGTCTCACTCAGTTGCCCAGGTTGTGGTATAGTGGTGCAATTATAGCTCACTGTAATCTTGACCTTCTGGGCTCAACCGGTCCTCCTGCCTTCATCTCCTGAGTAGCTAGGACTACGGGAATGTACCACCAAATCTGGCTAATTTTTTATTTTGGTAGAGACAGGATCTCTCCATATTGACCAGGCTGGTCTTGCACTCCTGGCAACAAGTGATCCTCCCACCTTGGCCTCCCAGTGTACTGGAATTACAGGCATGAGCCGCTGAGCCCAGCCAAAGGTTACTTTAAAAAAATAGTGGGGGTAGACAAGATCTCTTTACATGCTTTCAGCCTAGATATTTTAATCTGTAGATTCAAGAATATAAGATATTATGGATAACTCTTGTAATTCTAGAAGCATTAGAAGCCTTAGTCTTTGGAGTCATTCATGTTTTATGAAAGCTATGAAAGACAATTAATAATGTATATTCTTCAAATACACATTTCTTTTAAAATCTCCTTGTTCCAAGAAGTGTGATGTTTTACCTCCTAAAACTTACGAACCAATTTCCCCCCTAAATGAGAAAATGAGCTTTATTTTCACTCTGGTGTAGATTAAAATGAAAAAAAGTGTATTTTTTTAAATAAGGAGGAGCGTAGTCATCTTTCTGCTGTTCAGAGACTTTTAACCTTCTCCCCAGCCCAGTGAGTTTTAGTTTCTACTCCAAACTTATGAGGTTGTTTGGTGGCCTTGAAATGTTGTGGAGATCTCTACTCTTCATGTGATAATATCTGATAGGACACTATTGAATTGGCATTTATTTAGATAAAGGAACACAAGGGTGATGAAAGGGACATTGATCTTGAGTGGTCTTTATATGTGACTATTGTAACTTTATAAATTGAAATAGATGAATAGTAACTGACCATAGAAATTCAGAAACATACAAAGTTTGAAAGATTTTCTAATAAAAAAGTGAGTATCTTCCCATGAGGAGGCATATTAGTTTGACTTACCTCATTCTTACCATAGATTCTAGTTACTCATTTATTTCTCATTGTGTGTCTTATGTGAATTAAGTATTTCTTTCCTTTCAACATCTGCAGGCTAAAGGTACTTAGCGTCTGTAATGTACCTGGACTGTGTCTGCTCCAGTACTAAGACTTTACTATCTTGTTAAGGGGGAAGTAGGCACTTTTTATTAATATAGCCTCATTTTTATCTTTACTTGAGGGAATAAGTCTTTTGTGATTCCAGATCAAATGTTCAGCTTGGAAAATTCTGTAGAAAGAATATATACATGATCTAAAAGTTATTTTATCAAGAACTATACTGCTTATCTGTCTTTGGGTTGTAAGATGATTACTGCTAGAATTAAGATCGATTGTTTTATTTTACCTATCTTGATTTCAGCTGTGTACATTAGTTTTCCCCCTTACTACAGACATGTTTGATTTTTATTTCGTAAAGTTATCTCATTTCCTTCAGTTGGAAAGGATATATATTCTCAGGTTTATCCATTTATTTATATTAGCACAGCTTTCTTTGGAAAGTATATTGTCGGAAGGCTTCAGACTCATTTAATTGCTTTTAATATAAGTTGTGCATGTCTGAATTCTAAACACGACTGCTACTGATCCCAGCCTCCTGGCATCCATCCAACCCTAAGATTTTTGCCCCACTCTGTATGACTGGTACATGATGTTTTTGTGGTTGGTGCTTTGAGGATAACAGAAAGTGAGAGAAGAAAGAAAATATTGTCATCTCTAAGCAAAAGAGAAAAATGAGAATGGATGGGACTACTGTGTTGTGAGTTCATCAGTAATGCTAGATCAGATTTTGGGCTTCAGTTCATTCAACCTTTATCGTTAACTGCCAGGTTGTTACAGCTGTTTTAAAAGAGCATTAGATTTGAAAAATAGGCCCAAATTCAGTTCTTGCCAGTAGGCTTTGGAATCCAGCACAGTCATGTTTCCTCCGAGCCTCAGTTTCCTCTTGTGTAGAATAACAGTAGTGGTAGTGTTACCTGCATTGTCAACCTTCCAGGGTTCTTGTGAAGATAATAATGTGTAAGGGCTTTGTGAGCTATGAATCCTATAGAAAAAGTGAGTTGTGATTAATCAGCATTAGTATATGTTGTCTTTTTAGGCAGGTTCATTCTGAAATAGCTAGGATCTAAACCAGTGGTTCAGTCAGGGCTGGAAATCAAGATGTCTCAAAATGCACATATTTAGCTTCCTCCATCTTCACCCTTCTCCCATCAGAATTATTGGAGTAGGGGACTTATTTACATGTGTTCATGCAGTGTATGTGTAATTAAGATCTGCTACCACCCCATTAAGTACCAGTGGTCTATATCCGTATATAGAACCAGCTTCTATACTTTTTTTTTTTTTTTTTTTTTTTTTTGGTGATAGGGTCTTACTCTGTTTCCCAGGCTGGAGTGCAGTAGTGTGATCTCGGTTCACTGCAACCTCAACTTCCTGGTCTCAAGTGATTCTCCCACTTTGGCCTCCTGAGTAGTTGGAACCACAGACACATGCCACCACGCCTGGCTAATTTTGTTTATTATTTGTAGAGATGATGTCTCACTATGTTGCACAGGCTGGTTTCAAACTCCTGGACTCAAGTGAGCCTCTTGCCTCAGCCTTCCAAAGTACTGGGATTACAGGTGTGAGCCACCATGCCTGGCAACTTCTATACTTCTTACAACCCTGAGGTGCTAGGCCTTTTCTACTTTAGGCTTGGCTACACCCCTCTGGCAAGATGTCTACTAGAAGATATGAGAGTAAATGTAAGCTCAGTCTCTTAAATAAGTTACAAACCCAGAATGACAAGCTCTAGTTGTCCTTCAGTGTGCCTGATTGTAGGCAGGCTGGCACCTGTTGTTCTTGGCCTGAACCCTTTTCAACAGCATCTAAAACCAATGCTGAGATATGAGGGCATCAGAATATGAGAGAGATTTTGCCAAGAGCCTTGTAAAACACAAGGGGCGCCAGGATTTGGCTTCTCCTTGGTGGATACATCTGTAAATCCTGTTGTGTGTTCAGCTCAATGTTGGAGGAAGGAGTGCTTCGAGTGACCACACTGGGGGAAAGTGGCCCTGGTGTGTTCGGTGGAACCAGTGCTAACTTAGAGGGTCTGACAGCTGGGGAGCCTGATTTCTAATGCTGGTGATAGCAGCAGATTACTGTGTGGCCTTGAGCAAACCTCTTAACTATGCTGCTTGAGGTGTCCAGGACTATATATCCTGTAGGGCCCCTTTTAGCTGTACACTCAGGAGCTGATGAACTCTTCTCCATAATTTTTATATCCTTTCTAAACTTCCCATTTAATATTTTTGAGGTGTGTCACTTTTTCTGTATAGGATCTTTGCCAGTGGTTGAAATACAGCAGGAGACTAACCATTTCTGTAGAAAGGATTTGACGGGCCTCCTTGGGGCTTTTGAAAAGTGTGAGATTTGGGAGGGTCTTACCAGTGTTTTACTGGCACACAAGGGGAATATTAACAGGAGCTGGAGCTGGAGAAATTGGTGCATCATAGAGAATCTTGAACACCAAGTTGAAAATTTGAGCTGACTCAGGAGAGTGTGGGGTGTGTAGTGAGATTTTGAGGGAGGAATGCAGCATAAGTGGTAGGATGATCCTAGAAGGATTCATTTGTTTACTCCACACACATTTCTCGAGTGCCCTGCTATGTGTTACCCCTCATAATGACATGATAGAATTAACCTGATCTAAGGAACCCAGAGTCTAGTGGAGGAAATTTGTAAACAGTGCAGTGTAATTAAAACTACGATAGAGAAGTGTTGGGAGTTGTCTACATATGCAATGATTGAATACAAAGGAAAAAAAATAATGTAACATCTCTTTGGTGTTTTCCATGTGTCAGGTAGTATTCTAAGTGCTAACTCATGGGGAGTTTAAGAAATGTATTTTAAGTGTACAAACTTCAGCTCTTGAAGTTATAGTTAATAATATTATCCCCATTTAACAGAAGAAGAAATTTTAGTATAGAAGGTTGCATACTTCCTTGTGTGTAGTGGATTCAGAATTCCAATTTGGTAGTGACCCTAGAGAGTGAATGAGAGAAAGAGCCAGGTCACAAGTCCTGGGGAACAGCAACAGTTAAGGGACAGGTAGATGAAAAGCAGCTGGGAAAACTGGTGTATGGTTCAGGGAAGTATGGAAAGAGAATTTAAAGGAGGACCTGGACAAGAGTGCTAAATGCCACAAGGAGTTGAAATAGATTGAGAACTGTAAACAAACATAGGATTTGGCATGAGGGTATTATGTTTATGTTAACAAGAACCATTTTGTTTGCACTGTGTGGTTTGGTGGGGAAGGCTGGAGCAGCTAGGAAACCGTTTAGGAGTTAGGAGACCATTTCAGTAGTTGAGATGTTAAGTCCTGAGCAGGACCGTGCATAGGTGGAAAGGGCATTTTATTTAAGAAATATAACTGTAAAATATCAGTAACTGAATGGAGCATGGAGAGATGAGGAGAGATGAGTCAAAGATCACCCTGAGGTTTCCCAAACTTGGCACCTACCATGTGCGGACTGCCTTAGGAGGAACTAAGATCTATAACAGGACCATTTTTAATAGCTGCTGGTATTGAACTATTGTATATCATACACTGTGCTAAGGCATGTCATTTAGTCCTTACATGTAGGTGTTATCAGCACATTTTGAGATGAGTGACCTGGGGCTTAAGTAAATGAAGTTTACTCAAGGAATGATTTTTAGTAAGTGACTGACTCCAAAAGCTTTACATTTAGCCTCTGTTCTATAAGGCAAGTTAGTAAAAGATAAAATAATGGACATAGTTATAAAAGCACCACTTGTGACTGATACAAAGTACAGACAGTTCAGAAGTTGGAGAGATTATTTTTGACTTGTAGAATTCACAGAAGAAAGCATCCTAGGGAGGGCATTTGAGTCAGGCCTTGAAGCATAAATCAAGGTGAGTGTGAAAGTTCTTCCCTAGTAATGAGCTACGGGAATATTATAGTAACAATAAGTGGGGTCAAATGTGCTAGGTTGATATCAAACAAAAGGAAACATTAAGTCACAAGTTATTACCAGCAGAATTTTATCTGGAAAGTAGAAATTCTTAAAGTGGAGCAATACAAGTTAAAATAGAGAGCTTTGAATATGAATAGTTATAATAAGTAGCTTGAGCTATATTGAGTAAGCAGTAGTCACTGAAGGGTTGAGAGAAGTAGGAATATGTGCTTCTGTACACGACTCACTTTTAAGTAATTTTGCCTATGCATTTATTCAGTGGTTTGAGTAGAAAATTTGAACTTTGAAGAGTAAGCCAGAACTTCATTTGAGACTCTACCTTGGGAAATTTTGGCTGTTCAATTTAGGCCATTAATTTTTTAAATTGAGATCTAGTCCCATCCATGATAAAATAACACACTGTTTTGAAAATTAACTACCATAATCAATAACCTAGCAGTGAACAAAATACCTCTGTCAGTCAACATAGAAGTCATGACACCTGTGTGTATGAGTATATACATTCTGCCTCCGGGCAAGGCCTACACACACCTATACACACTAATTTTCATTTTAGTCGGTCCTAACTAACATGCTTTTGTGACTGATAACACTCCAGAGGATAAATAACAAATTAGAACATGTAGTCTGTTAAAGGCCAGTCTCTTTTCAGAAAGGGAAATATGATAATGGACAGCAAGAAAAATGTTTAGGAAAATCATTAACAAAACGGATATCACGACTTTAAAACACAGTGATAGGGGCCCAGAGCCCCCAGAAATCTCTCTATAACCAGCGGGCACTACTTTGTTATAACACTGACAGTTGTAATGCTTTTCCTCAGACATCAAGGAAATAAGTTATATTCTGTCTTCAGGCAGCCCTCAATATATGGTCTGACTTAAAGATCTCTTCCATTTGAATGGTAGCTTGAGGAAACTCCTAGTTTTCTAGATATTATAGCTTTGCATATACTGAATTGGGTTCATTTTTCTTTTGCCTGCAGTGCTTAAGACTACTGACTGTATTTCTTCACTTCATCATAGAGATTTGCAGTCAGCAAAGAAGGGGCAGAAAAAATTTTGTGGGGCGTCGTGTCATTTAATACCTAATAACAAAGGACTCTCATTTGCTTTTCATAGCAGCATTGTGAAATGCTATTTGTGTTACCTCCATTTTTCAGATAAGGAAAGGAGACTCAGAAAGTTTAGGTAGAAGGGCATTCAGGGTGCAAGGAACATTATTAGTATGGCTGGATGATTGAAGACCGTGAAGGTATGGCTGTGGAAGAGTGAGGAGTTCAGTGTAGGGTTTTCTACATTTTTTTTTTTTGCCTCCACCTTAGAGTAAGAAATACAGTTTCCATCCCTTCTCAGTAACATGTACACACAACATTAAAAGAAAAATTTCACAAAATGATTACTTACCCTTTCTGTGTGCCACATGCTCAGAATTTTCTATTTCATTCTGTTTTCATTTTATAAAATGTTAGTCACAATCCACTGATGGCCTCATGATATCCTGAGTTGATACTCTAATGAGTTTGATGACACTGTTCTAATGTTAGTTGAAGGTGGATTATTTTATGGAGAGGCAGAGCTACAGGGTATGCTGTGGTTGTATTCCAGATGTTCTCCAGTGCCAATGTTCTTTGATCTGGGCAACAAAAGTCCTTGAAGAATTTGTGTCAGGTTGCTAACATAATTATGTCTTTGTGCCTGTACTGTAATATGTCAATAATACCTTATCAGAGCTCCTTAACAGTTTATGAATAACCTTCACATAGGTTATTTAATTCCTTACCCATAATAACCTTGAGAGGAAGATAAGAGAAGCTGTCTATTGCCTTTATACGATGAAAAAACTCAGGGTTAAAGAGGTAAAGCCCCTAGCCACAGTTAAAAATTAAGCTCTTTTCTTTTTCTTTTTCTTTCACTTTTTCTTTTTTCTTTTTCTGACTGCTTGACAGTGAGTGGAGAAAAAAACTAAGGTAACTCTCATTTTCAAAAGTCTGGGCAAGAAATAATGATAAGGATGAACATGGAAGGGGGAGAAGTTAGATGAAGAATTAAGGAAAAATCCAAATAATTGCTTGATGAATTTACATTCATATTGAAAGCCGTGCAGACACATTCTAAACTCTGTTTCTTTCATTTTTAAACTAGTTTTTTTTTTCTTTTTTTAAAAGTTATGTTGTAAAATTCCAGCCCAATTACCCTGCAAGGCCAGGGCATAAAATTGCCATTATGCTCTGTCATGGCCTATGATCGTTTTCATCACTCATCTTCTCTTTGAAAGGAGCCGAATTGAGAAAGCATTTTTCATGTTTAACGTTCAAATCTAAAAATACTGTTATTTGAACTTCAGAAACATATCATTTGGAATAAGACATGTCAGCAGGTCTTTTGTCAAGTGTGAATTGTTTCAGATGTGCCTGACTCTTCCATTTTGGTGACGATTATTCTGCATTTTCGTTGATAAGCTTTCATTAACATTTTATTTTGGGGGAATTTCTTAACCTTCTAAAATTCATTAAATGTGTAAGTCTTGCTGTAAATTGCAGTCTGAGCAGAGTGTGGATTATTCATGTTTATAAGTAAACTTTAAAATCTTACTTTTGTACTTTTTTGATGTCCTATAATTTTGCCAAAAGAATTTTTGTTTATTCACTAAGAAAAGTTCAATATGTTTGAACTTTTATGAGTCAGTATCAATATACTGACTCATAAAATAATGCTTTCCATTTCACAGGTTTAAATAAAATATTGGT